>JAQIUU010000445.1:0-10534 GCA_034694545.1 Mesaphorura macrochaeta
AATCAATGTCACTCACTAATTAGTTGACTGATTTACTATTGTACAGATCTTCTAGATGGATGTAATAACAAAAGAGCTGTTCAGGAAGTGGATCGATTGTTGAAGAAGCAACCAAACTTCACGTGCGCCAAGGTAAGCTAATGACGCTAAGAGAATAAAACTAAAAGATAAGGGAAACAAGCAAGGGTCAAGTAGAATATTGCACATCACATAATAATTAATATTTAATATAGGTTCTAAAAGCTTTGGCATTGTTGCGCATGAATAAGCCGCAAGAATGCATTGCAATTGTTAATCCAATCATCTCAGAGTGCCCAGTCGAAGACAATATTCTTCAAGCTCTCTCTATTTGCTACAGAGAGTTGGAACAACGTAAGTTTTGTAACATTAATCAGCAGACTTAATAGAGTCAGTCAATCATTTCCGTTGCAAGTCTTCATTTTGCTTCATCTTGGTTTGTATTATTTTTAATTTTACAGCCGAAATGGTTTGTCAATTGTATGAGAATGCGAGTAAGATTGAACCGACTGAAGAAATGCTCACACAGTGCTTCTTGGCGTACGTTCGGGTAATTTAAATGGAAATATATAATAATTATAATAACGTAGACATGCAAAAAATAAGGAGGAATGTGGAATCTAGATTTAATTTGATTAATTGGATATAATTTATAATTTGAGCAGGTTGGAGACTTTCAGAGTCAGTACAAAGCTGCAATGAAGTTGTACAAAGCATACAAGAAAGGTCCGTACTTTTGCTGGGCAATAATGAGTTTGGTCGCGCAAGCAGTTCACGACCCGTCGTCACAAGCGGCACGAGTCAGTCTCCCACTTGCGGAAAGAATGATGGCCAAGTTCATTGATGAGAGTCAAACCTCTAAAACTGAAACGGAGAAAGAACTCACGCTCTTCATGTTGATTCTTCAAAAGCAGCGAAACTATGGACGTCTTTTGGAACTTCTTGAGGACACGGTGCGCCCAACTGTCTCTGCAATTACTGGTCTCCACTATCAACTTCGGATTGAATGTCTGCGCGAAACTCAGCAGTTGGACATTCTTGCTCAATATATGGAAAGCTCCATTTTAGGAAAACCGAACGAATGGCAATATTATTCTGAGTATTTAAGCCTTATCGAGTCCATTGGTGAGAGTCGAGTGGAAGCTTTCCTCAACAAAGTTTTGGACTTGTATCGTTCGGAAATTCCTCCCAAAGCAACGTTCCTGGCTTTCTTCCGCCTATACGACGTTATGGTAAAGCGGAGTACGCCTGAATGTCAGGAAGCTCAACCTGCCTTCCAACTAATTCAGGACTACTTGAAGCATTATGGTCATAAAGCGTCTTGTGTGACGGACATGTTGCCATTTCTAAGGGTACTATCAATCGAAGGGCTCACAAAATTAGTTCCAGAAGAAGGACCTGTACCTATTCAGTTTAAAGCAGAGGACTTCTCCATCAACCATGTTCGACTTAATTCGAACTACCAGCAATTCAGACGTTTTCTCAGGGCTGGAAGCGAAATCACTCTTGGAAAACTCTTAGGAACCACCAATTTGCTCGTGCAGAAATACCTGAGCTTTAGTGATAAGCTGAACATGAGACGCCACTCACCAGATATCTCAGTCACGGGCGAGTTCATGAAGTTGGCAGCTCTTCATCTGGCAGACTCGTTCTGGACAATTCGAACTCAATTTCAATGGGTTGGTGTTTATCAAACACTGCAGAAAAATTGTCAAGACCCAGAATTTCTTGACAGTGTGAGTGTGGGTGGAAAAGGACCAAAGTCGACAGCCATTTCCAACGGCATAGTTCACAAAAATGCCAATGCCAATACCAGCAAAACAGAAACAAATCAGCACACGAAGTTCTTGGTTGAAGAGACAGATTTTCCAATCTTAGTATGTTGCTCAATCCTGACTTATGCTTTGGATGAAAACACATGCGGTTCACAAATTAGACTCATACTTGCCAAAGTCTACATTCGATGCGGAGCAATTGGAGCTGCGATGGAAATCTTGGAGAAACTGGATCTTAAGTATATCCAATACGAGTCAGTTGGATACATTTACATGTGGCAACTCGCAGAGTGTGGTTTCATAAATGCTGGACTCAAAACTATGAAGGCTGCAGAAACATTTTATGGAGTTTACCAGAAAGAAAGCCTGGAACACATTTTGTCTGCGTATAAATACGGTGCTTGGTCTCGTGTCCTGGAATTCGCCGCATTTCGGAAGCGACTGCTCAATTCGGTCCAGTCCTATTCGGTCAGGGTGGACAGCAAACTGTTGGAATACTTACGCGATGGTCACTCACGCAGTCAAACAATCCAGGTGAGTAATGCATTATTAATAATTTACTACTGGTGTTATATCAGCGATGTAAAACGTAATTCATATTTGTATTCAAGATTAAGCAAAGTGGTAGTGGTACCGGAATGCTGGATATCAATTCTATTCCTTGGGACGAACTCACTGATGGCAGAGATTTGCGTGCGCTAAAAGACTACCGGCGGTTCACAAACATTGATGAATATAAAAAGATCAGCTTCCATGCAAATAAACACAGATTAAAAATCCGAATTATCATTCTGACCATGCTGAACGACGCGATTGGAATTCTACAAGAAGAAAACGCGATTCAGCCAAGCGTTGCTGAAAAATTTCTTGACAATGCAGTCGTGCTTCATAATCTAACCCACCCGGATATGAATTTGCATCAATTCGAAGTTGATGAGGTGAGGCACAGACTCGCACAGATAAATATTTTACCCTATAATCCTTAAGTAAATTAACTAGAAACCCAACTTAATATCTCCAATTTAATTTCTTTAACCAATTCAAACAGGGTCTGTCAATTGATGCAATGTGGCCACCGCGACTTGCCCACTACATTGAGCTTGGACATCCAGAATGTTTTAAGTTATTTTCCAAGATCATTCATTTCCTAGTCGGTGATGCCACACCACCTCCTTCCGTGGCAGGGGCTGCGGATGACCTCTCAGCTCTCTATAAGAAGAGAATGCATGAGCTCTTACGTGAGTTCGAAACGGCTGCCAAGACGTTATCTGAAGTCGCAGATTATCTCCGTATTATATTTGACCTATTGGAGGTGAGTTTGAGGAGACTAATGAGTCATAATCAGTCGACAGATTCTAATTACACAATTACACTTAAAAATTTCAAAATGCAATTACTAAATCAGTACATTGTAACATTTCGTAGAATCTTGGCTTTGCGTGCATCTTCTTGGACGTGATGAGTCACATTCTCAACAAGGAATTGAACCAGAAAGAGAAGAGTAAAAAGAAGAAGACGAAGGATGTGGGAATTAATCCGATATACGTCAGAAGCTTTCTCTTGCTCCACGCGACCATCAAGAATTGTTACATGGACTTGAGTTACATAGTCACGCGGTTTAATGTGTGTCTTCAAGCAGAATATTCGGCAACAATTAGCGAAGAGCTGATGGATACTTGGGGACTAAATTTTGACATAGGATTTACTCACGTTTTGTCAGAGGGGCTTCCCGTTGTCTTGGACAATATTCAATCAAGTTATGCAAAATCCATAGAAGAGATTTCTGGTAACATCAAGTCAAAATTAAGATACTTGAATACTATTCAGCTTCAGTCATCTTGATGGCATAAGTTAAATACAGCCTTGAGTACATTTAAACTACGACTAACTTTATACACGTGTCAGTCAGGTTAGTAAATTAAAACTAAGGCAAATGCAAAATACGAAAATCTGAAACATGACTGAATAAGCAAATTCAAAGCAAATAATGTTTATGCAAAATTAGGTTAATATAGGTTAATCTAATTAATTAGATTACTTTCAGTAGTTTAAGTTTAAGCAAGTTCATTTCCTACTTTCGTGTGATCAGTCGGATAAGCGCATATTGCTAATACTACGTACTGCAAATAAAAGTTTATTAAATTTTCATGAAAATGAGTTCAACCAACGAAATTACTAATGTGATTTAATTTAATTATTACATCGCATCATACCGTATGGCATAATCGCACAAGGCTCACGTTGGTGCAAACGACGAAACGGCTCACATCTTCACAAATTCAGTTTGATACAATTCAATTGTTTGCCTTTTGTCTCAGCAGTTGAGTGGTTTTGAGACAGAATTTCAGTCAATCAAGAGTTAGTTAAAAGTCGAGAGTCAAGAATCCGAGTCAAAGTTGTAAGGTGTGAGCAAGTTGTGAGTTGGAATGAAGTGAGACCAGTTTTGTTAGTGTGTCAGGGGTCCAACTCGATCAGCCGTGTACCCGTAAACCGTAGAGTAAGAAAGACGCGAGTGCGAGGAGACAAACGTGTACTGTACTCTTGCACTGTGTGTCCGGGTAGTGGCTCATCATGCAGAAAGAACACAATAAACCACCGTGAAAGAGTCGCCGTCGCAGGTTGCCAGTGTTGGTCATGTTGGTCGTTTATTTGCTGACTCTAGGCTTGACCAAGAGAGGTAAGGCAACAGGGTCAACAATCTACTTCTTAAAAACCGTAGTACGTAGACTCTTTTCTCTTTAGTATTTACTTGGCTGACCCCAACTCACAAGACGTCAGCGTCAGCGTCCTCGAAATCATTTCTGTCACAGACTTCAAGCCAGCAGCAACAACAGCATCAACAGCAACATCGGAACATCTGAAAGCGGCTCGGATCCGAAAAAGGTAGGTTTCGATCTTAATCGATTAGACCACGATTCAGAAAATACCCGGAAGACTGATTGAGTAGAAATAAGTGAGAAAAAAAAGAAAGTTGTGCAGTGTCGCGTCGAAAAGTTGAGATTCGGATTAAATCTCTTTCTGTCTCAACCAAGAGGAAAAGAGTTGACTTGAGGTTGAGATGAAGAACTGAACGTTTGCTTCTGGTTGAGCGAATGTGAGATTCACACTCAGGATAAACGTAAGAAAAGACTCTCAAAGTGTTGACAATTGACGGTTTCTTAGTCTCACTTCTCAAGCAGGCTAGAACTCCTCAAATCTCATACAGGTGAGAAAATGTGAAAGGACTGTACGGCACACGGCGAGCCGAACAGAAGAATAATATAAGAAGGGAGCCCGAATGCTGGACGTCATTGTCATCGTCATTTCGGCATCGTAAAGCCACTGGAATGTGGAATTGAACGCGGAACGTTGCTTTGATAAAGTGAGGATCGCAAATCTCGACCGAGTTGATTGAAGTCGAAGAAACTGACCTTAAAGTTGGCATTGACAATTGACATTGAAATTCGCGTTGCAGAGGTGCAGAGTTGCAGTTGAGATTGACCTAATCTTCTCCTAGCCATTGCGATTGCATTGACGACTGAGTGAGTAAATATGAGCTGAGGATTCTGAAGGTTGAAAATGAGAAACTGAACCAAGGAGTCAAGCCTGAAGTCAAAGCCAAAGTTAAAAAGTCGAAACCTGATTTCATGATTTCTTTACTTCTTTGGCCGATTACGATGTTTGCTTTTTGCTGTTGCAACAAACGAGTCTATATTGAGAGGATTTGCAACAATCAAAGCAACAATGTGTGCAAATGTAAACCCGAATTGAAAAATTGAAAGAAAAAAACCAGAACAACTTGTTTCTTGTCTCGATAAGACAGTCTCAAGAGTCAAAGCCAAGAGCCACGTTACAATTCGCATTCACAATCACATATGGGAGAGGACGATCGGCCGAAGCAGCATTCATTTTATAACCATGACCTTTATATCTTTATGAGGATGAATGAAGCGTCCGAAGCTCGCAGACTCACGTCTCATCTTTTCATTGTTCAAGTAAACAGTCCGTCAACAATGCAAATGCAGTAGGAACCGTAATTTTGCAACGATTCGCGAGTAAACCGGTTTCTCTCACTTATCTCTTCACTAATCCCACTTGTCTCATCCGAGATTGACGATTGAATTTTGAATTGAGCTGAATTTAATGAGTTCAACTAAACAATTCGCTCATGCAATGCAAAATGCAAATTGTAAATGATTTTATTAGCCAAACTGACATTTTGTCTCGTTTATTTCAGCAAGATGCGTTTGGGTCGTCTTATTCCCCTCCTGCCGATCGCAGTCTTCCTCCTCTGCACGCTCGCAGCCGCCGCACCCGTCGATGACGTGAAGGAGGTCGAGAGCGTCAAGGAGGTCGAGATTAAGGATGATGGCGCTGCTGTCGTGACGACCGTGGAGCCAGTGACGGAGGTGCCGACTGGAGAGCCAGAAGACGTGCCAACGACGATTGTGCCTGAGACTGACGATGTTGGAGGCGACGACGAGAGGAAAGCACGTCAGTTGGATGAAGACGAAGACGAGGACGACGACGACGCTGATCATGAAGATGATGATGACGATGACGAAGAAGAGGAGGATGCCGATGAAGAGGAGGAGGAGGAAGAGAGAAAGTTGGCTGGAAGCCGAGTCAATGCCAAGCCAGTGAGTAAGAAGAAGGTTTCCCAAGTGGAAAGGAAAAACAAGCCAGTGCCCGTCCTCGTCGAAGGTGTTGAGGATGACGAAGCAGAGGACCTCGGCATCTTTGAGAGAGAAGATTCCAAAAATGGAAGCAATGAAAAGTCAGATGAAGAGAAGTCAGACGAAGAGAAGGCTGATGATGACAACGAGGATGAGGATGACGATGAGGAGGATGACGACGAAAGCAGCGAAGATGATGATGACCAACATGAAGGTGAGGCCATTTTGAAGCTTAGATTTTAAGATTCTAAAATTTATATTTGGATTTAATTGAAAATTTAGAGACTGGATTGGTTGACGAGCCATCTTCAAGTGAGCGAGGAGACGTTGAGGACGTTGTGTCCGTTCCCGTTGAGACCTCTGACTCTGGAGTCCAAGAACCACTTGCGATTGCTGTAGTGCAACCAGAAGTGGAAGTTAGTGATCCAGGTTAAATCCCTATTCAATTAAACTAAACCGATTAATCCAGTCATTGATTGACCGGTGGCTTTATTTGTTAATTGTGTGCAGTTGTGCCAATTATTGTAGAAGAGTCCAACAAAAACTCCGTTTCTGGACAATCGGGTAAGAAAGTAGAAAAGCAAAGGAAAAACAAGCCGAAAAAGGAAGAAGAGGACGACGAGGAGGACGAAGATGATGAAGACGACGATGAGGAGGAAGATGATGACGAAGACAAGAAAAGATCAGAAAAGATCCAAGCACGCTCTGCGTATCCATCGAGTCCCGTCCTCTATTATTATCCATTCCCAGAGAGTCAGGTCAGCAATTCGCAAATGCCCATAAATTGACCCAACAATTGCAAAACTGAATTTTGTGTTTCTTTGTTCGTAGGCTGAACAATAATCGGCGATTTTTGCATAAAATCATCTAATGCTGCTGCTTGACTTGTTATCTCTTTTGTAACTTGTTACTCGTTGCTTAATTGTTAATTGTTGGTTGTTGAATGAATAAATTAAATATTTATTATTTATTTTGGGAACTTTGACACTTGATGACTTGAATTTGAATTATTTTATTTTTATTCTCAGTTTCAGCCTTTGAGGGGCGAGGAATTACGCAACTCATTTAAAACTGCAAAATTGTAAACTGTAAACTGCGAATTACGAGTAGCGAACTGCGAATTAATTACTAATTGCTAGTTATAAACAACGAAATAAGAAATTAAGAAATTAGTCAACTCAAGATTTCTGATCACGTCGTCACAATCACAACAGTATAAACATAAACAATTCACAGAAATATAAACTAAATAACATCATAGTTTAAATCAAGTGGGCCGAGCCGAGCCCACTTTCGTCATTCTTAATTGCATAATTAATTAACGCCCAACGGCAGCTATTAAAGCAGACTACGTGTGATTACATTTATATTTATTCGATTAAGTTTCCCACGTCAATTTGCAAAATTTGCTTCAGCGTTAGCTGCCATCTGGCCATGTCTGGTGTTTCTGTCAGATATTTCCCAGGGTAGTAATTGATTCCCCGAGATTGGTTGAATAGCGATCAACAATTAATAGTTGTAGAGAATGTTTAGAGAAGTCAAGCCGAGCCACTTTCTCCAAATTCATCGTCAATGTAAGCTGTGACGAGTCCCTGCTGCTCCAGAACAAACAACCTCTTTTCAACCGCTTCCTTATCTAAATACATCCACAAATCAAGGAATTTTAATTGAACGCATGAAATAGACTGCCACTTTTGTAATTATTGAAATAATGAAACTGTTGGCTTACATTTGAGAAGGTGACACTTTTCCTGGACCGACACAACTTGCTGATAGAGACTATGAAGAAGAATTTGTGCAGTGTGATATCGCTTGCTACACTCCGCAGGATTCCCAAACAGTTCGTCGAGTGCAGCAGCTTGACACTAAAATGAACAGGAAACATAATGTTTAAATTTTAGAATCCTATTGTAATTAAAATATCAGAACCGAGAAATTAATTTTGGCTTACTGTGTCGATGGCGTGCGTGTACAAAATTTTGTCCGCGTTCAAATGGAGATTTGCCAGCTCATTTGACGACGAGTAGACTTTCTTTGTTGCGGTGAAACTACATTTGAATCTCTCGTTCAGCTGAGTTATGACTTGTTTGACAGCAGCCGACGGTCGTAATTTGCCATCTTCGAGCTCGTCTTTCGCCAGCCTGAGAGCAGATGAGAGGAGATGAAGTGATCGCACGTAAAGGAGCAACTGCTCCGATCTCGCCAGCCCAAGATTCGCAGAAGGAGCTTCCAGTCTGAGATAAATAAATTAGAAAATTAAGTAATGGAACAAAATCAAGGATTTGGAGAGTAAAACAGTCTTCAATTTTACCTTCCACAATGAGAATCCTGAATTTTCGTAAAAGGTGCTGATTTTGACTTGGCGAGCTCGATGATGCAATCAGCGAGGGTTAAGACAAAGTTGAGTTTGGCGAGAGTTTGATTGTGCTCCTTTTCCAAGAGCGTCTCTTCTGTCAGTTGTGGAGGTTCAAAGTTAAAGAGAAACTGTTCCGAAGACGGCGAGGCAGCAAAGAGTTGCGGCGCAGACTCGACACTGGAACGCCGAGGTGACTGTGGGCTCCGAGAAATCGAGCCAGGTTCACCAGGTTGTTTTGATCCTCCTCCAGCTCCTCCACCCATGCCAGAGTACTGCACGATTGGGTAATGCGGCGACGTTGGGAGGTTCATCATTGTGGAGGTTGGAGTAAACTGGACACGAGGCGGCGACAAAGAGTTGACGTCAGGTGACCAAGCATTTGGTTTCGCCCAAGTTGTGACTTGTTTGCCGGATTGGAGACTAGAAGGTAAACTGCCTTTGTTGGACGCAGAATTATTTTGGAGACTGCTGTCCACGACACCACCAACGCCAATGCCAATGGGGATGGGATTCGATTTCGGCACTGAAGGAACCACAACAAAGTCTGACGTTTCTGGAGATGACAGCGTTTTCTCATCTTCGACTTGTCTGGGTGGTCTTGGAACAGAGACCGGTCGACTCGACAGTGATAGAAACGGATGCGAGAAAAAATCCCCGAAATCAAGTCTTTCTTTTGGACTTCTCTTCAAGAGAGAATGAAGGAGGTCAGTGAGTTCAGGTGAAGTGCCAGCAGGAATTCGTGGATTCAGGAGGATATTTTTCTCGTAGAAATTCTTCAATTGTTGAGGAGTCTGTGCACTGAAGGGAGCTTTTCCAGTGAGACATTGATATACGATTGTTCCAAGTGACCACAGATCAGCCTTTGCATCATAAGTGAGGGACATGATGACTTCTGGAGCCATGTACATTGGAGATCCGCACAGCGTTGCAGCCATCACGCCATCCTGAAGAAATCTGGCAAATCCGAAGTCAGCAATCTTGAGAGAAATTTCCTGAGGCGGTGGATTCGGCTTGTTGTAGTTTAAAAGAATGTTTTGGGGCTTCAAGTCACGATGCACCACGCCCTTCGAATGCAAAGCTCTCATTGCACCAGCTGTAATTTAAGAATAAGTTCAGTAAACACAGGTGGGACCATTTATTAACCATTTGGCAATTAGTTGCTTCAAAGTCAGACTTCTTACCCAATTGCCTGAGGAATACTCGAATTGTGTCTTCGCTTAATGTTCCTTTCCCTACAAAATCAAAGTTTACATTTCATCTCCACATTTTAAAAGTAAAAGCATCCAAAATTAATTGTGGTCTTCATTCACCTGAGAGATAATCCGCCAAATCTCCGCCGTTGCAATACTCCATGACAAGAAATACGTGAGTCGTGGTTTCCTGTACACGATATTACGATGACAATTGAATAAATTTGTGTCTTGTAATTTGTAAACTAATGGCTAGTCAACCGAATTAATTAGCTGAGTTGAGTTGAATTACTTACACGACATTCAAAGAGTGCGACGACATTTTCATGGTGTAAAGCAGTTAATTCCTGTACAAGCACAAGTATGTAGTTAATTGCATAATATCCGATAAATATGAATCAATTCCCATTTTATGAATTGGCTGTTCAATGCTAGCTTGGACAATTACCTTGAGGATTGCAATTTCTTTGGTCAGAAGTGCCTGAGATTTGGCAAGATTCTTCTTTGTGATCGACTTGATTGCTACACACTCGCTTGTCT
>JAQIUU010000446.1:0-10524 GCA_034694545.1 Mesaphorura macrochaeta
TTGCGGAGACCATTACTCGCATTGTAAACGCATCGCCAACGCAAGCACAACAAGGGAACAAAGGGAACATAAGCTATTGTATTGCGTCCTCGGCTTCAATTCCCATCACAACGGAAAGTGGCCCACCAAGGTTAATATGAGGCAGTTTCCCGGCTGCGGTTTCCGACTCCTCTGACTTTACATTCCTCAGCTGTGCTCCAGTACAAGATGGCTCTGTTTCATTTCGAGGCTACCACGCCCCATTTCAATGGCGCACCTTGGCAGGCTTGGCCATCACGCTCATGGTAACCATCGCGAGTATTCGAGCCATGAACATTTTTCAACTAAGGTATGGGATTCGGGACGGATGCCCAGGAGATGGCGCTTTTGTGCCCCAGTCGATTGGCTGGGCTATCATCGCATTTTGTGGAAACCTGCTCGAACAATGCCATCTACCGGCCGCTCAAGCCCGTCTCCTCCACCTTAACATCGTGTACGGCAGCTGGCTTCTGGTTGGGCTCGTGCTCACGAATGCGTACAAGGGAATCGTCACAACCGACCTCACAGCAGCGCCCTCTCCCGCGTATGCAGAAACCTTTGACGATTTGTTTGCTCATGCTTTCGGTGTACTCAAATCCCACGGCACGCTGGATGCAAAAGCTAAACACGACGGTTTTCGGCAATATCGCATTATTCTATGACGTGCAAGGACCTGACATCGAACGGTTCATGACACAGCTAACAGATGGCGGTGGCGAGGTAAGACGGAGAATTGCGTTCGCGGACTGGTCGACGAATATTGACACGCTCCTCAGCACCAGAATCCGCCTCCTTGCGTGCAGCAGGGGAACGGACACGTTGCCCCAAGCGAGTGCCTGGCACGTAAGGACGGCGCTGCTAAGCGACCTCTTCGTCCGGCGCCTGCAATCTACCATCCATTCCGGCCTCATGCAGAAACTCCTGCGTGACGGAGCTTGGCAGTGCTAACCGCCACTGCCAAGCCTCGGCTTCGAAATGCTACCGCGGATCGGCCGTCAAATCAGAATGTAGTGATCCCCGGTGGTCCAATCATATTAAACATGACCACCAACGTTGCTACCGTTTTCATCATCTACCTGCCGTGCATTTTGCTTTGCATAATTGTTTTTGGCATCGAGATTCGCTCCTTGCTCCATCAGCGCTTCAGGCATACCATTCAAAGTTTCCATTACAAAGTCCGGACCTACCGGCAATGGCGATGGCGACGTCGCCGACTCAGAATCTGACCAATGTAAATAAGAATCGGTATAATAAAGCATATGTATTAAATTCCAAAGGTATACTTTATTAGCATAGTATTTTCCCCACGAATTCGCATAACTCCTTTAAGTATTACCATTAATACCATTAAAAAGAACTTGTGAGATATTTCCTTGGCAACATACATAGGCATATATGTATGCCTATGTAAACTGTTCAGCACGAGGAGATAAGCAGCACAACACCATAAAGTAAGATAAACTGAGGCAACTTAATCCTTTGCAAGCGAAAGGGGCCAACAGCCACTCTCTCAAAGTCAAACTCCATTAAACTGAAATCAAACACGGATGTTTTCACTTTCGGAGCTTAGCCTCGCACTTTCCCGTGAATTCTGCATTGTAAACTGATTATGCTCTCTGTTTATTTACATGTTTACTTTTCCTCGAATTGACGCTAATCTGCATGCACGGCATCTCTCTTGCTCATTCGTATTTCCTCCGTCCATGGACTCGAACGAACGAGTTGTGTATTCGTGCGAGCTCCGATTTCTTGACACGTACATCAGAGCAAACAGCAAACCGAGTCGTCTATTTTCGTCACAAACGCAATTCTTAACCATTTACACCATGTTATATTATACTGTGTTTACCTCCCGTTTCCTGTCCATCTTAATAGTTTCGAGCGTCCATGCGCACCAACTCCTGAACGACGCCGTTGGTTGCGAGATGTCAGACTCCGACTTTCAACTCGCACCTTGGACTGTCACCATTCGCATTGTTTCTCCCAGTGGGGACGTGACTTTCGTCCCTGGCGCCATTTTGGATCCGTATACCATCCTCACTTCGTGTAAGTTGGTCTGACCAGCTACTCATTCATAAGGGTTCCGATCGGTTCGGCTTGAGACGACTTACTTCTCGACTCGCTTCGGTTCAATTCGACTTGCATTTTTGTGAACCAAAAAAATTCGGTTCGACTTTCGGCTCGGTTCGGTTCGGGACTCCAACTCGAGCCGAACCGATCGGAACCCTGGCAGCTACAGCCGACATAGGTGATAGGTGTCTATGAGCATCGAATTACTTCTAATGCCTATTGCCCATTGCCCATTACCATTGCCCTGCAGATGCCGCTTACGTGGTCGCACCCGGACCACCCACTTGGCGCCTATGCATGGACGCCAAGTACACGGTCCCCGCAGGGGGGAAGGAGAGTCTGAGCCCGGGCGCAGGAAACCAGACAACGTAGGAGTTGGACGTTGCACAGGTCAGTCCACACCCTCACGTTGTGGTTTACCACAGGGATCAGCACGTACTATGGCCTTCATTAACGTATGGTCACTCGACTTGGTCCGCCGGGCCGTGTTCTGTGGACCCACCTCCTACGCCTGCTCCGATGGCGCCTGCATTCACCTGAGCGCAGTCTGCGACGGGAGAAGAAACTGCACCGGCGGGGAAGACGAAGACGAGATAGTCTGCAAGCCCCGGAATTGTTGCCGCCTCCAGTTTGAGTTCCCATGCGGGTTCACAGGTCCTTGCATCCCTCTCTCGGACGAGTACGCAAACTGCAATGGTGTGGCCGACTGCCCGAATGGGGAGGACGAGAGTGAGGAAGTTTGCCCACCGGCTGGGTGGCGGTAATTTTGTTGAGGTGCGCTCGGATACCTGAATGGAGAACCCGTGGCCGTCAAAAGCCTCCGCCCTGCCTCCGTCTTGAGAGACGAGACCTCGTCGAGACCTTGCTCCGAGACCGCGTCAGAGTTCATCGCCCTCCTCGCCGAACTCAAAATGATGCTGTACATAGAAAAGGAGGGCGGGCATGCAAACATCGTCCGGCTTCCGGCGCTCACACGGCGTCCATTCGAACACTCAAACTGCAAATCGCGATGGAATTCTGCGCGAACGGGGACCTTCAGGCGTACCTCGAAGGTGGGATCCACCCAAGAGTACACCACGACCACCCGGCTCGGCTTCGCGTGGCGCTGGGCCGCCCCCGAGGCTCTGGGAAGCATGGGCCGAGTATACAACCTGAAGTCGGACGTCTGGAGCTTGGGAATTACGTGGTGGGAAATATTCAACCTTGGAGAAACCCCGTGGGCCGATGTAGAGGGCGCGAGTGCTCTGCTTGACTTACAGGGGAATGGCAGAGTTCTGGCCAGACCAGTTTATTGCCATGACGAGGAAATATATGATATCATGAGCTCATGTTGGCGGTTGGACCCGAAACAAAGACCCGCCATTCAGAGCTTGACCGAGCGCCTCCAAAGTCTTTATGACGTAAGAACACGTATGACGTTTAGTATACGTTTAGTACTTTAATACAAATGAAAACAATGTACGCCTGCCTTTAGATCATAGTTTAATCTGAGTGCTTGCTTTTGCTTTGTTGCAGACTTTTTGTTGCACGATTGATATTGATACACGAGAGGATACGGATGCGGATCCGGACTCTGGCGTGCCATCCGCGGGAGACAGTGACAATGACAATGACAACGATAGCCTTGAAAGCAAAGACCGAGGTCTCAAAACAGACCACACGACAGTCGCTTCATTTCCTATTCAAGGATACGTGTCCTTGGCGGCGGAGGAGCGAGTGGCTAACACAGGATACACGTGGGAATCAAGCGGCGGCTTCTTGTAAGGCATTTCTGCAAACACAAAGGCCATAAATTTTATTATCGTTTAATTTCGTAAGAACTTGCATAGACAGAAACCCCAAATTGTCGACAGACAAGCAGTTGTTGTTTTGGCGTCTTCCTGTCTCAAGTCCCAAGCTCACCAGACATACGACATACCAACATTGCAATCCAGGGACCAGCCCCGATTTTGATCGGCAGGACACTAAAGTTCTGAGTCGTAAACTGTTAACGGCAATGAAGCTCAAACCAAGGGCATAAAAAGTTTTAGGTTACACTTAAGCTTAATTCAAAATGTGTTATCTCTTTTTGTCTCTGCGTGTGTGACACGGTGTGTCGCGTCGCCCCGCACGTGAAGAACACGCAAATTAAAACGTTTATGATTCATGATCATGGGCATGCTGTTATGGTGACTGGCAATTAAATACATTCGTGGTGATGGCAATGGAGTTCCTTCCATCGGACTAGTATGCACTTGATCTATAATTATAATTTCGGTGAAGCTAATGGAATATACTAAATATATTCATTTTATCGAACGAATGAGGACGCCGTTGGCCGGTGCCGTAGCAATTGGACAATTAAGGCAGAATTGCCTTAGTTGCGCCACAGGCAATTGAAACCGCTTAAACATTAATGAATTCATCAGCTCGGGCCAAAAGAATAAGTGCGAACTGCGAGCTATGCCAACAACGTCAGACTTTCCCACGTTCCAACAAAATGCTGCTCAACGCTTTGGAAGAGCGTCTCTTTTGCGAGAGTCTGAAAGGTGTGAGCCGGTTCACATTTCCTCTCGACTGGAATCCGGGCACAAAACAGATGATCATCTCGAAGCGCCGTCATAATTGGATTCTCTGCTCCACGCCCACGCGCCTGCACGGCTTTGTTGTGCTTACCAGGCAATTGCAGTGGCTTAACGTGCAAGGGGAGGCGGCAGCCCCACACGAACGCGTGCGCCATCTGTCAATGCGTAGCAAAACCACCCTGTTCAACACAACGATGGCCAAATCCTTTGTTCCCGTATTCAAGACGGTGCTGGAAGTTCTGAGTCCACTTCTTATCATGGCTGCCATCAAACTCAACAACGGCGCTGGTGGCAGCGGCAGTGGACACAGCGCCAGCGCTTGCCCTGCTCATAATTCTCCCCATGGCGACAACTCTCTCGGTCGTCGAGGTCGCATCTGTCCTGCCTCTCTCACAGACCTACGAGCCATCGATGGAACTGTTGCACCGAGTACGAGTCCGGTTAAGCAATCGTGTACGCGCACACGTGCGCGTGCCCAACGAAGTGAAGACCGTTCGACGCCTGGTCCGATCTTGCATGCTATTAAAGAATTATGTCGGCTCGCTTTACTTCTGTGATGGGGCTCTCGTGCTGACAATCGTGCATTTTAAGGTTGATACCGTAATTCCCTTCTACTCAACACATGAGTTCGTACGTTTTGGTTTTACAGCTTTACGAAAGCAACGCTTAACTTAGTTAACGTAGTTTAGTTTAATGAATGGTGGTTGAATTGTAAATATGAATCATTGTGACACATTTGTAATTGTAGTTGTCAATTATCGCCTTAGTGACGCAAAAATTAATTACTAGCTAAAACACAGCACGCATTTTCACCGCCAGCCACAAAATGTATAGGTATGTAGAAAATAGTTGATGAGCACGTCTTTGGGACGCATGTGCCCTTGTCGGCCCGGTTGACGTGGTGATATCCAATGCCTGCATGAGATTCCTATCGGCGTGAATGTGTGCGCCACTCATGGACCAGGTATGACGTCCGTTACCCCGCGTGAATCAGCCGCGTCGTGCTTCCGCTTCAAACTTGCGCCACTGACGCGCGATGAACCAATACGCAACACAAAGAGAGTGCGCAATGTATTTTTCATTGAACGGCTAAATTGTAATTTGATTTATTGTAGCATGATCGCACAGTCGTCGTGCACTCGACACTGGCAGTGGCAGTGGCATGCAAGTTGGGGAACGTGAAGTGAACTACGACTATATGATTTAACCGAATAATACTTTGCAAACGGCGTGTGAAAACCACACCTGGCTGACTGCTGAGCCTGCCGTTATCTCGTTGCTGTCCGCATGAGTGAGATTAGATTATGAAATTCCTCACACGGCGCGGCACGTAAAAATTGTACGTTAGCTTAACCTCAAAATCGCGCATATATTTTTAGCCGTTGGTTTTATTGAATATTTTTCCATCGGCGAACGAGGTTTGCTTCATTAGAAGAATACTTTACAATGGCAAGCTCTTCTGAGAAAACGGCTCGGGACGCACTCATCACCCGATGCGAGTCTGCATTTCGTGGTGACTTCAAGTCATACCTGGGGCTCGGAGGCAGTGGCACGGCGGAAGATGCCACGAGAATTGCCGAGTTGTACATCCCTGCGATAGGAACCAGGTTGGAGTCTGCTGGCCTCGACCGTGACGCCACCACCGTGAGCCTGTTGCAGTATCTGCGGAATGAAGATGCCCCGCACTCCGTCCTCGTCTTGGGTGGCTCAGGCGCTGGGAAGACTTCGCTTGCCCTGACGTTGGCCAATTTCTTTTGGGAAGCTCGTCGAAATTCATCGATGGAGGCCGAAGCATGCAATCTATGCTTGTATGTCAACTTGGCCCACGTTGGCACTGAACACCTTGGCCACATATTGACGGAGTACGTACGCAAAAGGAACGTGTGCAATGAAGCAGATGTTGCCCAAACCACCACTCTTTTGGACAACCAAAATCTTCTCCTTTTGCTCGATGGGTTCGACGAAGTTTGCGGCGACATTGGGCATGACATCGGTAACTTGTGGCGAAGAAATGGATGGAGCACCTCGGCCCGAGAAGGAAGCATTCGAACTATCTTCTTCGCGCGTCCTGCCGCGCTACCAACATTGGAGGCGGACCGCCGAAGTACATTTCAAGGAGGAGCGAGCGGCGATCCGGGCAACGTGCGGCCAAGATTCAAAGAGTTTTACCTACAGAAATTCAACCGGGAGGAGTTTGAGAAATACGTGAACGCCTTCGTGAAGTTTATCTTGGACTCGAGCTCCGATGACGCTGGCAATAACTCGACGTGGTGGTCAAACCTCCGAAATACGATCAAAAAACTTGGATGGCCTATCGAAAATAGCTTGGGTTGCGTGGTGAAGTACAACGAGTGGTTTGGAATCTTGCCTGACCTTCGTAATCTCGCCACAAAAACGCCGTATATGCTTTTTCTCATCCTGCGGGCGCTGCCTGGAATCGTGGCCAAGTACCAAGACAACCAAGACGAATTGAGAAGAGCCTGTGAAACGAAGACCTCCGTGTTTGACCTAATTACAGATCAGTGGTTCGAATACCAGGCGGTGCGGGACCAGTTCAAGTTCAAGCTGCCTCCCGGGATTGCCATGGACACGGTCACTATCGACACGGAGAGTTTGGTAGGTTACTATCGCGCGTACGCACAGAATCTGGCCCAGTCCCAGCTTGATCCGAGCACGGGGTTACTTAAGAGTGGGTTTATTAATGAGAGTGACACTCTGCGTCCGGATTTGGCTGAGCCAAATCGTGACCTCGGACTATTACGAATGTACCAGAGGCATCCAGTGCACAATTCATTGTTTCCCACGACATCGCACAGTATCGGAGAGCGAGAGTCCCCATCGGTATCGCCTGAGGACTCGGATGCAAAGGCTCTGAGACAGAGCAACAACTTGAGGCTTCTGAGGGACGGCAGCCTCATTCAGCTTGATAGCGAGGCAACAGCCTGCGCGAGTGACGAGGCGTCGTCATCGTTGCAATTCCGCTTCTCGCATCGCTCTTTGGTCGAGTACTTTTCCGCACGTCACATTTTCGACACTGTTGAGTCAGAGTTTGACTATTTTGTCGATGGCGTAGTAGGAGGTGCGTATCGGGGTGACAGCGATGCGTCACTAAACAGAGAGTTGATTCAAGAGCATGAAATCCTAACACAGCTCGCCGAACGCGTTCGAACAAACCATGCGTTTTCGGTTGTCTTAGGAGACACCGTGCTCAAGTCAGCTGAACACGTCCGCCTCAGCGCAATGGCCGCGAATGCCATGACGATTCTCAACTACGCGGGAGTTAGTTTTTCCGGGCAAGATTTTCGCAATATTCAGGTTCCAGGTGCGAACCTGCAAGGCGCCGTGTTGGGTTTTGTTAACTAACCTAACTCAGACTTGCGAGGTGCAAATCTGAGCAGGTCAAACTTACAATACAGCCATCTTAGTTCCGTTAGGCTCGAGGGGGCAAATATGCTGGACGTGAATCTTGGAACGAGGCGGCAGGTCCCACTGCAGGTTGGTGTGTTAGACATGCTCACGTACGAGGATGAACAAGGCTCGCAATGCGTGTGGCTTTCCACCACGGATGGGCGTTTATTCAAATGGAATCTGAGCACATGGCGGCTGGAAAATGAAATCATATTTTGTGCAGCTGCGCTTCCCGAATGCAGGGGAAAAGGTGAGGGGGATGAGCATGGGGAAATTAGCTTGAGCCGTCTGAACGTGGACAAATTCACGGTGCACTCGACGTGCAGTAAGGTGAATGGCATTCAAGTGCACTCGCTCAACACGGGCGAAAATATTCAGGGTTGGTCAATCATGATTCCAAAAAGGTGGAATATGGGGCACAAGAATTTACTAGCTTGCTCAACGAAAAGTGATCAAATGATTTTGCATGGTCCGGTTGATGACGATGCAAATGGTGCAAATGAGCAAGCAATTTGCGCCATACTTGTGCTCCCTGGGCCCAGCTCAGGTCGTGATTTTGAATTGCGCCGCGAGCTCAGCTTTGGGCGTGAGTTTAATGTCAATCACATGTGGACTTTGCCCACGAGCCCCAGCCTGCTCTTGCTGATGTCCAACGCATACAAGTTGTACTTGTGTTCGATGAATGAATTGCTTGAGAGTTGCACGGCATCATTGCAACATGTTTCGCAATATCAGGCTCCTAGGGTTAAATTTGTAAGCCCTGCCGGGGAGATTGCTTGTCACCCAGACGGAACCCACATTGCCATATTAACGACTCAGAGACCTACGATGAACGTTTACTCGGTGACAGCGTCAGACACATATCCGGAAGTTAAGGAATTTTGCCAAGTCAAAGTGGGTAAAGAGTCCGACCTTAACGTCATGTTTTCGCCGACGGGAACGCACCTAATCACGACGGGCCATAATTTGATGACCATGTGGAAATTCCCAGAGTGTGAGAGGATGCGGTGTCTCAGAATACCCCTTCCTAACACTGGAGTTAAAATTCAATTTGCTGTGAATGATCGCTTTTTATTACATCGACCCTATGGTGATATTGGCAAACCCCTGTTTGTTTACGACTTGCGGGACGAAGGGTCCAGAGAGCAGCTGCCCATGCCAATGCCGAGCCTGGCAGAATCAGTCACAGACGCGTGGGTAGTCGCAAGTCCCTGGCATTACACAGGAAATTGTGTGGCTGTTTTCTATGCTAGCCTCCAGATCGACTTTGTGTGGCTCATGCCAAGTCCGAGCACAGGAAGTAGCATTGCAAGACCAGAAGCCCGTGCTTCGCTGACAGTGGACATGCTCAGTCTTTTGATCGGGTGTCCGCTTCTTCCATGGGTCTGCCCGACCGAGACTACCGCCATTGTTGTGGACAGGAAAGCGATGTTAATAGTTGACCTTAACCGTAATGAGCACCTAAATTCCCGAGTAAGAATAGTGGACATGCTTCATGAAGGAGAGGGATTATGTGCAGCGGCATGGAGCGCAACGCACAATTTGCTGGCCGTCATGACTGCAAGCAAACAGTTAGTTGTAATATTTGAGTTCACGCAAAGTACAGCGACAGTTCGGCTGAATCCGCTTTCTCAACAAACCATGTCAGGGTTTGGACTCCAACTTGATACAATTAACTTTAGTTTTGGTCGGGAATACGACAACGCTCGCGAAATGAGTCAAGTTCTATACTTTCTTGTAGGCGGAAGAAGTGGCTCGGTCGCACTACTTTTCCAAATATTTTTGCACGCAGATGAAAGACCGGGGGTGAGAACATTGCGTTCTGCCCGCGTATCGTTAATCGGTAAGTTTGCTAACTCGGTCTGGTCCCCGGAGCCCAACTGCCGGTATCGCATCTCAGTATGCAATCGCCTGGATGATGGCCAGCGCGGAGAGGCCGTTCATGCTATTCAGGCCCTTGCAAGCGAAGGTCAACTACAGTGTGCGTATGTCATCGGCTGCCCGGGTGGGTGGGACTGGCACGTTGCGCATAACCACCAGCTTGGGCTAATGGCTGTCAGTAGCTTACAAGCTAAATCTGTGACCGCAACGAAGCGTTCCAAAGTAAGCATTTATGCTACTGCATATAAATTCGAGCTCAGATCCGTCATAGATGTTTGGTTCCCAGTTTACAGCATGTCTTTCAAGGTGCAAGGCTCCGACAATCAACAACCGACGTACCTGTTCGTGGCAGGGAGAAGTGTGAACATAGTTTGCATGGAGCTCCGTGACGATGGTCGCGATTTGCGGATTCTTCATTCATTCGAGCGCTCATATCAGCTGACCGCAAATCACAGCACTGATATCACACAATCACTCATGAGCGAACATGCGATTGAGCTACTACGTGCGGAAGGGGTGTCCGGCACGCCCCAACTGGGACAAAAAGGATATAGCCCCTTTTGTTCATGGATACGTGAAGTAC
>JAQIUU010000447.1:0-10519 GCA_034694545.1 Mesaphorura macrochaeta
CAAAGGACGTACGAAGGACCAAGGGACCGTTTTCTACCAAAGCAACTCCCGAACCATGATCATGAACGGGACCGGTACTCCATTGTTCACTTTCTCACATTGCTCATTGCTGAATTGCGAAGTTACCCCAAAACTGGAAATTCCGGGTTGACGATGCGACCCAAATAATATAAATCCAATATTGTAATATTTAATCATAAAAATACACAGAAACACAGAACAGAGCACGGAACCCATTGACAATCTGGGCGCTTGGGGATGGGGAATGGAATTCGGATGGGGAACAATGATCGCAATCTGGCAATGAATCAAAATTGTTGTCTCATTCACTTCATCGAGTTTGCCCCATCGCCCAGCAATTCAACAATTATAATCAATCCTACCACCGTCTTGTCACCCTTCCAGGCAAGCTGCAGCCAGTTGCCTCTTCGCTTGTTGCATTCCGTGCTTGGGGTGCCACGCCAGAGACAGAGACTCAACAGAAGGTGACACGCATGGTAATCAAGGCTGAAGACACCTGCTCAGCTTTTTGTGAGATTGAAATCGATACTGATGCGCATTACGCATAACGCGTTAATGTAATTCTCATTTAAGGGCCGGTCGCCGGTTTCATTGCAAGTATTCCTTGTGCAATTCGAATGCCAATTCCTGCAGAGGGGATCCGAATAAAAGAATATCGCACATTGCACTGATTTGAATCTAAACACCCAAACGAACAATCAACAACGACAACAATCCAGCATTACAAATGCTTTGGCGTTTTGCTCTCCCGACTCACACCATTCAAGTACGAGTACCGTGAAGAATTTGTGAATGAAATGTGGATGCACGACCCACGTATGCTTATGGTGTATGGAAAGTATTTGGAATGTGCGTGTGCGAGGTGCCGGTGCCGGTGTGACTGCATGGAAAATATGCGAGTGCGGGAAAAGGTCTCCGTTTCCGAGCTCCAAGCCGAATTTTACATTTTACCCGAATTTCCAGGTGCAGGCAGCGAAAGGTTTGATGAAACTCGGAACCAATATGAGCCGGTAGCTTTGTCAAAGTATTCGAATTACGAGTGCCTGGGACGTTTATCTCACCTTGGATGAGTTTTATTACATTATCTACTGATTAGAGCAATTGAGGAATGAGCAGTTCAATACACATGAATTATTAGCCCGACGAATACGACTCGATCGACCATTGATGCAATGCAATGTGTATGTGTTAATGCGTAATATTAAAAATGCAGTCGTCTATCTGTCGCCGTACCGGAGCCGAAACCACATCCACATCGCAGAAACCTTCTGAATAAATTGTTCAACCGTCTGCGCTCGCACAGTCCGCACTTAACACACGACCATCCGTACATATTTAAGCTTCAAGCGACTACACTTCTTGTACACAGCATCACATCACGACAAGGCTTAATCTCCAATTTATTTTAGGTCACGACTCGGCAGCCTGACAGCCCAGATTATCCCCGTGAAATATGAGCCAATGATGATGATTACTATCGTCATCTCATCATTATCGTATCGTGCAGAGCAGTGCGATGATTCTGAATGCTGATGCGCTGCGCTGTGGCTTTGGCTGTGTTTGTGTATTTGTGGGCTCGGCTGTTGGCTCGAAGGTCATGCGAACAAATAATTGGAACAAAATGAACACATAAATTATCGAGTCACCGAGTCGAGTATGTCGAGCTTTGAGCATCTTCAAATTGGACCAAACCTCAAATGCTGATGCGAGATGCCAGACGTCAACCTCAGAATTCAGATTACACAAAAACTCAAATTCTTTCGCGTCGCGTCCCATAATCGAATGGCTAAAAATATATGCCAAAGTCCTTAAAATAAGTGCCAAAACACTCGACTCGATTCTCGTCTCACAGTTGCGCATCATCAGCCGAGGCTCCTCGTTCCTCGTTATGTTGCTATCTTTATGTCCTAGCAGGATCATAATCAGCACCAGCCAGTCTTTGATCTAAACTAAACTGCGTCGTGCCGTCATACGTCTCAGTGAGCCACAAGTCTCATTAACACGACGATCGACTAAACGTCAATGCTAAACGCTCGTTCCCTCAGATCTCTGACTATGAAGCAGTCCGGATTGGAATTGGGAAGCAACTTCAACTAAATAATTATTGATCATTGGATTGGATGAGAAAATGAAGGGCATGGCACTGATGACTGGCTCATTGTCATTAGTCCGTCCATTGCGCAATCAGTAATCAAAGATTGAATCATGAGCCATTAATCTAATTGGAGACATCTTGTTGTTAAATTGCTAACAGCTAACATCTACTAGCTAATTACGATGATAATTCCTATTTAAGTCAATCCCGCAGCGCAGGAAATTGAATTCTCCTACACGCAATCTCAATGATGTGATTCCATTTGCTGCATTGAATAATTGGTAATTTTAAGGCTTGCCTTCACAGTTGCAAGATTGGACTGTGCTGTGATCGGTTGTGAGGAAAGCGTCACAAACTTATTTGCGTATTTTCAATGTAATCCACATTAGCCAGCACTAGATTGACATGATCCAGAAAGTTGTATGTAACTGCAAGAGCAAGAGACACAAAATCAAATGATTACAGATTTACGTACATCCACAAATTACAAATTAACATTCGCGTCCAGAAACATTCGACCCCAGAATTAGCACTCGCGTTCTCCAGTTTCATCATCAATACATAAGAAATCTGATCTCCACTAATATTGTAATTAGCAACTAATTTGCAGTCTCGCTCTCTCGCATCGCACGCATTGCTCAGAATCTGGTTTAGCCCGGATAATCTTGTCGCAATCGCAATCGAGCATCTTCGCGATTCACGATTCAAAAGGTCACGCTCGTAATCTTAACTAGTCTGATACATGGGCGACTTACAGTATCTTGTTCCACAGCGTCTCCTCGACCCGTCCAATGAGATTTTCACAAAGAGAATTCAAAGCACGCAATACACTGCAATTGTACACGGTTTCTCACAAGTCACAACTCGAAAATGTCAATCGCACACTTCCAAAAATGCAATTGTGACACAGTCACACGGTTTCGTTTTTCGCCGGTATGAATTTTTGCACCGAATCTTTGTTCACATTGGCTGCTACAGTGTTTCAGGGTTCATGCTCCACTCGCAGGGCACATTCGGTAAAAGATCATAACGAATCATAAGCTTCATTCAACAGATTTCCCAGGTTCGTCGACTACCGGCTAAATCAGTTTGAACTGAATCCAGAACTGAAATTCGCTGATGATTTTTGTGGAAATTCTTAAGCCCAAGTGCGATCGGGATCTGTATTTTGACGTGAAACGACGGTGGACACGGAAATTCGCAAACCCAGGCGCTATTGACAAACCGACACTTCTACTCACGCAACGTGCTCGCTTGTCGCACAAACGCAAACGATTTGACAGCAACAGAAAACGACCGTAACTTCCCAAACAGAACTGTTCAGCTCGACAGCTGGCTCACTACTGGAGGGGATTCTGACTGTGTACAATTACTTTACTACGAGAATACGAGTTCTACGAGACTTCGACCAACAACGAGCAACACAAAAGCTGATAACTGCTCTGTAACTCTGTAACGTACTAAGGCAAGAACCCAAGACCAAGAACCATGATATGATTCACTATCGCTTAGCGTTAGCGCTTAGAGCTTCGACATAGTACGTACAATGTACAACTGTGGAACTCAAACTTGTATGAGGTACACAAAGTTGTATTAAGTGTTTAGCTTAAAGTTTACGCGTAACCGTACGCTTACGCGTCGCGCGAGTACACAAGTACACACTGAAGGCATTTATGTTACTTTAGCTTTCAGCGATGGTCTGGCGAGGCGAGGCGAGCCTGGGCTTCATTTCCCTCTCATTCAAAACACAATTAACAATGAGAATGAGTGCCGAGTACGTGAATTGGTGAATTGTTCAATTGGATCCTCCACACTGTCCACTCATTCTACCGGTCCTTTTGTATTGTGACTCAATTAATTAACAATTTAATTAGAGTCCTTTTACTCTCAGGATATGTGATGTGATATAAATGACCACATCACACACGACACTTATTAGCAGACAAGGTCTTAATTTTAATGAAACCACCGACCACCGCGGTGGTGGACAGTGGACAGTGGACAAGGACCGGTCGGTCTTTTGTTGACATTACTCGGCAAAAATCACGGCTGAAGCTCAGAAGAGGCTCCAAATTGGTGAGCAAATAACGCCAAGCCAAAGCCGATGTCCCTTCATACTTTATACTACTCCATTGACGATTGACGCAACACTAATGTAATGTGTAATGTGTAATGTCTGATGCATGGTGGCGGTGGCGGTGGCGATGGCGGCCGTCGTTCCCAAATTGAATTGGTCCAAACACATTAAGATGCATTATCGGAGCTCATTGATGAGCTGATAATGCATTTCATGATGAAAGTGGTTGCACTTTTGTGCATGTGTTTATTGTTAAGTGGTGCGGTGCGTTCGCGTCGGCCCGAAAGTGCACACGCACGGTGCACGGTGAACGCGGAGCCAGGAAACACTTTGTACTTGAGTCAATATCCATCACCGACTACCGAGATCCTTTTTACTGCTCTCGTCACACTGACTGACGAGGCACTCAACTTTACTCGGGAGCCGGGCATTGAGTGCCATGCTATTAGGATTTGGGGCTCCGACGCGAACGTGAACGAGAACGAGAACGTAAACGTAAACTTTGGAATTCCAAATCCGTGCCCGTGCCGTTCGCCTTCGGATTCATATTTACACTGCCATACCGGGTAGCCTGGCCGTGGTTATACAATCATAACAACAATAACAGCCCGAGGAGGCAACAGCCTGCGCCTGTCGACCCATTGCATTAGTACTACTGCACTGGCACGGCACAAGTGCTGCATTAATTACATAATGGTCTCACTCTCCGACTCGGCTCTCCTTTCTCCACCATCACATCTCCATGATCTATATTTTTAATATTAAACATCGCAGTCGCACTTTCATTAGGCTGAAAGCGTGGAGGAGCGGACCAGCGGACGTGGCCCTCCTAACTTACCCACCACACCACACCAACACGTCCACGAACGCGCAACGCAGCCATTTCACTTACAATTTCATCGTCATCCTGTGTATCATATTCATTAATGAAAAAGGCTCTCGTGCACGGCTCACGATTCGGGTTTTGGGCTTTTGCCTTTGCTTTTGCTGTTGCTTTCATTTCCATTTTCATCTTGTCACTTTGTTGACACATTCATTCATTCCCTGCCTACCAGACTGCTCACTGCTTTCATATGTAATAACTTTTAGAATTGGATATAATGGCTTGCCGCGCGCCGGAGCGCCTGCCACCACTCAGCCTCAGCCTGGCGGCTACTTCTACCTTAATGCTAATGCGTAATAGTAATGCTTTTAACTCCGACTACTAAATGAACGGATGTAATTCTCGAGATTATTGCGTGGCGAACGTGAGACCGAATTTTCATTAGATTATTGGCCAGGCAAGAGCAGGTCCGCAGCGCCGAGGCGCGTGCCCACTGCCGTCGGTCGGTCCATTGGCCGCTGAAGTGGACCTCTTTTCTATTTCCATGATGAGTACACCAAGTGGATCTATTTTTATACACATTGCATGCGAGCCCGGCCGTTTTGATTAGTTTCATGTTTTATTATTAGATTAGCAAAATTCATTATTGGGCCAATTGTCAATTATTATGTGTTTTATTACAATAATACATTATTTGATTAAATAATGCCCATTGTACTTTGTACGGCACGGCACGGAGAGAGAGATTGTACGGTAAATTGGATAGAGATGCCAGACTGCAGAATTCACCATGCGGGATGCGGGTCTATTGTGAATTGTGATTGTGACTGCGATGGAAATTGGCATTTCCTTCGTTATTCGTACGCGCATTTCGCTGACGCTGCTGGCTTCACGGCTGCTGTCGTTGTACTCTGGTAATGAGATTCTGCGATGAGTGCCGTGAGCTCGTGAGTACGGCAATACTCAACTGGATAGTATTTGATTGTTTCGTTTCATCTCTTAATTAATTTCACTACTCGTTCTCGTTATTACAGGCAGGACACGGTACACGGTACACGGTGCGCAGAACATACAAGTGCCAGTGCCAGTGCCACAGACACACACACAGCCGACAGCGACAGCCACGAGCCACCCGATGGAATCTAATTTAGATAACGAGTCTCGTCTCTCGTGTCCTGCTGTCGTCTAAATTAGAACACAATGCCCTGGCTTCTCTTCGTCTACGCTGCCGCTGCCTTCATTATTTGATTACCTTCAGCCAGCATCCCGATTAATTCTGCAGTGCAAGGTGTTCAAATTGTATCATCGCGGAAGCATTAAGCATTTAGCATTTAGCATTTAGCTGGGTAAATGATTGACATTTCCAAATCCCACAGATTACCATTACGTTTACGTCTGCGTTGGCGTTTCCATTACCATTACCATTTCCAAATGATACACGCCAGGATTTATGAGAATTCAACAGAGCCGCAGACACGACTTTTAATTAAGACAAAAAATTAACATGTCTCAGCCAAATTTTAATTAAATGCATGAACGATGGATGTGCACGAGAATGAGAAATGTTACAACATCATCGCAGTCGCAGTCGCGGTGGCACGGTGGCACGGTGCTCGTGGTCGTATGCTAGACGAGAATGATCGCACGTCATGAGATCAGGGGTATTAATAATCAACCGAAATTAAATCTTAATCTCTTCAAAAATGTCTGTGAAACTGCCACTGTGGCGTGTGGCACAATGGCAATGGCAATATGAAACAATCTGCATGCATGAATCCGACCAAGCTATTCCGTTCTAAATGCTGATGCTGATTCTCGTCTCGTGAGTCTCGTCCGCGTCCTCATCATCGGATCATTTCTCTGCTGCGTTCGCAGTTCCATCATTCCGTGTGCGATGTGCGGAGTACGGCTGCGGCTGCCGCATGTATTAATTAATTTCCTTTTCCACTTGCTGCCAGCCAGGCTCGTGGTTGTAATCGCCGTCGTCGTCGTAGCCGTCGTCTACTAATGAATGCCGTGATAATGAGAAGCCAAAAGCGAGAACCAGAACCACGCCAGAGAAAAGACTGTGCGACAAGCCATGCTTCTAGAATCCAGCATCCAGTTCTGCGTCTTTGCACGATTTTAATTCAATCTGACGAGAATGAGAACGCGAACAGGCGTAGCCGACGTAGCCGCTTGAACGCATCATCAAATGGAGTGTAGAAAGTGCTACGTGGAATCACTGACTACTGACTACTGACTAATCATCCATTTTAATTGAATTCAACAGTTAGATCAGTTAGAGACGATTTCGACGTTTTGGGTCACTGGTCACTGAATTGGGCTCGGATTCCATCGAACTGCTAATCGTAGTCGGCTAATGCTGTCTGATTACTAATACTGTTACTGGCTACCAAATTGTCAATTGCGATGCAGCAGTGCAGTTGTGCAGTGCGTTACTGTGCGTTACGGTTCGAAGAGGATGAGGAGGTGATTAGAATCATTAGATGCGTGTTGCGGTGCGGTGAGTCTGTGACTGACACTGTAGTCAGTAGTGGGCCGAATGAGCAGGAAGAATAAAATAATCATTCTCATCATCATTATCATTTGGGGAACCACCGCGTCAGCCCCAGACCACAGCCGCACATTGTTGGAAATAGTCGTAGTCTCAGCAGCTCGCATGAATCCACACTCCACAGGTTGTGAGTCGTGACAGTGGAACTGGAACCACACCAAATTACATGTTCACCTTTTTAAAATTCTATTTACAGCTCTACAGCTTTACAGCTTTACAATTTTACTCCAGTGTCTCAATTATAATGAGAAACAAGCGGAAATGAATTACACAACAAAAGGGAACCAGGACCAGGACACAACCAAGAGCAAGCGAGAAGCCCACAGAATTCGAGACCCCTCCTAATTCCCCTGCATGCTGCATGGTATTCAATCCGCTACGCTGCTCCGGAATTAAATCACCAGCTTGTTCTGTTCTCCATCTCCGTGTATGCGTGCTTGTGATTCTTGTGGCTTGTTCATGGACCGACCGACCGACCCTTCAATGCTTCAATCGTCCGTGCACTTGAATCATCGATTCAACACTCCATCGTCGCACCGCAGCAGCAGCTCGACTCATTATAATTGCTGTACAATGATGTGGATTGTAGATTGGATGTTAAAACCGTTTTCCTAAACTAATTTTTTATTCTTGTCGGGTACTCCAATTTGTCTACGCATTTTTTATTTGGCCTGGCTTTGGTCGTGAAGTCTTTAATCAATTCAGCTGTCAATTTGTACATTTTGTACATCGACGTGAACGTGGACGACCCATCATTGATTATGGTAATTGCTTCACGGGTAGAGAAGTCTCGAGTGGGTTGGCTGCTGCTGCTGGGGTCTGAAGCTCAAAGCTCGTCAGACGACGGAGCGTTGCAGTAATGAACACGGAAGGCTCCAGATTAAACACAGCCTCAGCACAGTACGGGAAATTAGTGAAAGTTCGCTGGGGAAAATGCTGAAGGCCGGAAATTGAGAACGAGCCTCACCGCTCGCCTTGCCAAATTAGTTCTTAATCTCCCAGTAGCCCTGTGCTGCCTCTACACTACAGTGCAATGCGCGGCTCCCTTGCCAGTAATTAAGCTAAATACGCTAAATTCCTGTTCCCGGATCAGAATCATAGCCAAATGCATAGCTTGACTGAACAGTCGGCAATTTCACAAAGACAGAGAGAGATGCGACTCAGTGATTGTGATTAGGCATCGACGCGAGTAGCGGTATTAAATAAACTTGTAACACCTAAATTATGACCAGTCAGTTTATTGCCATTATCATTGCCATTGCACCGCTACTGCCATTGCCACTGCCTTCATAATTTTACCTTTTACAACTTCTGCTTGACTAAACTTCAAGAATATTAAATTGAAGTCTCAATTCCGACTGCCGACTTCCAAAGAAAGCCAGCCAACGCCAACGCGAACTCGTCATCTGAATGTAAGATGCTGGATGCGGCTGGCCGCTGAAGATCTCATCATTTGTGCATGTCTTGTATCTTGTGTGTCGGCTAGTCGGCTTTTGTGTACTTTTTGCCTGCCGCTGCCGCGATTCGGACGCGGATGAGTAAATTTGATGAGTCTGTATTATTGTTATTATCTTGCTGGTGGACTCGTAAGGGGTACTTGTTAATGAAGCCACGGCCACGGTCGCTCATCGTGAGGGTAATATAAATGTAGTAGGTAGTTATAGTGTTATAGATTAGGCATCATTATTTCTTGACGGTACGACGGTAGATTACCCAGACGAAGACGAAGCCAAGAATGCAGTCTCAGGTTTTAGTTACAGTTCAGTGAAATTTTTGACGAGTAGGTGTGAGTTTCTAAATTATTTTATTACGAACACGACCAGAACCACGACCACGACTCGGAGTCGAATGGGTTGGGTACAATTAGGTAGCCATTGTTCTCTTTCTCTTCATTTACTCTCTTTCAGTTGTAGACCGGTGACTTGGACTTGGACGACTTCATTTTCATTACCATTACCAAATCGTCAAATCGCAGTACTCTTAGGATTCAGGATCCTCTTTCTTTCTTTGCCAAAATTGTGTAGGCCGATATTGAATACAAGTACAAGGGAGTTGTGCATTTACGTATTTACAAAGTGGTCAGGTATTTGCTAATTAGTTGGGCAGTAAACATACAGGTGAGATGGTGAGAAGTGTCAATTTATTGTGAACTGCAAATTGCCATTTCAAGTTTCATTGTGATTCACGACATAATGACTCAAGGCGACTCCCGAGAATTTTTGTTGGCCAAAAATCTTCAAATTCAGTAAAAGTTCCTCAATCTGGGAGTATTAAGGGAGTTTATTTCAATTTCCATGACGTACTCACGTCACGGGTCACGGCGACTCCCGGATGACGATTTGTGTGACGATGAAGGTCCGTCGAGGGCAAGGCGGAGGTTGCAAGTTTCATAATTTCATCCATTGTGGGCGTGAGTGAATTGATTGACGGAACTGGTGGTGTACAAACCAGCAAGCAGCTGCCTTGTAATCTGGACTCGCGCCCACACCACAGGACCACATTCTGCCAGTGAGTAATTGAAATGGGGAGCATTCTCACCTCGCAGGGACCAGATCCTCGAGCTGAGCCGGCTATAACCACGAACACTGACACCGTCTCTGCCGCTTTTCATGAGGACGTCCACGGCACATACGATCAACTTTTTGGACTTGTTTTCGTGCTCGCGGGATCGCCAATTGTCGAAGACGTGTCTCGCGTAGTGCGCTTAGTGGTGAACCAAATGGGTGGCTCAGATGTCGACCCTTCCCAGTTGGACGAAGCGAAGACCGCACTCGCGTTGATGGAGACAAAGATTGCGGCTTTGAAAGATCGGGTTGACCAAATGATGGTTCGTATGGCGGCTCTTCGTACACAAAACGCTAATCAGCAGCTGCAACTGCATTTTGACGAAGGAGTCAAAAGGAAGCTGCTCAAGATCATGGAATTCGGACCACCGTATATCGAAGC
>JAQIUU010000448.1:0-10517 GCA_034694545.1 Mesaphorura macrochaeta
GTGGTCAACGCCAGGATGCTTGCAAGGACGAGCAGTCCATTGACAACTCATGTCGTTTTTGCTGGACAAATAGTGAACCACGCGACGTTGTATATCTTGGGTACCAAAGACATCTTGCGAAGGCAGCCGTGTGTCCCTTTTGTACTGGGCACAAACTTTAACTCCTTAGACATGTTGTCTGCTTCACACAACGAGGGAGCTAATGAAACTGGCTGCACCAACATTCAGGACGTAAAGTAAAAAAAACAAAAAAGTGTTTATTATAGGAACTATTTATAGAAAACTGTCAATTATGTAAAGTCGAATTTATGGGATAAAATTCATGTGAACCAATTTTATGTAAAACGGAGATATGTAAATCTACTATACACCGATTCATGGAGTGTGATTGCACTCCGAGAGCTGCCTCCTTCTCCGCGTACGCTTGAGCGTCGGCATTGAGTGTCTCGTCGATGCTCAACCGTGAAGCTCCATGCACGATACTTGTTGGCTTCGGCCAGAGCGGCCTCGATGAAACCTGCGGGCCAAAATTAGCATAAATCAGAAATTGCACTTAAGGCGTTGCCCACGCCAAGAGCTTCATACACGACGCGTGTTGCGTATACGTTGCAGACGGAGCTGAAAAAACCTTGGAAAGTGTCCCAAAGCTGGCACGAAAGGTACCCCCTCGAGGGCCTCGCCTCCACGCCGTAAACGCGCTCTTGTCCTTCTTCTCTGGAGTGATGATCTACATGCCACCCGCATTAGTAATCTTGTGCCTCAGCATTTGCACAGTCCACCCAATGTCCACCCTAACCCAATGCCCCAGACTTTCCCCTTCTGATCCTGTATCACTTTTTGTACCTTGGTGTCATGGCTGCCCACCTCTTCTATGCGCTGCCCCACTACTGGCGAATGACCGAGGTATCCGAAGATCTTCTAATTCATTCACGTGAGGTGGCCGCAAGGAGAGGCAAGGCAGCTCGCTGGGCTCTCCGTTGTTGCCAACCAATTAGAGTCACAGCAGGGTTCCTGGGCACCTTTGACAAGAATCTTTACGCGTTTGCGGTGCTCATCATCATCGACGCGACCGTCAACGTTCTTCTCCTTTTAAAGAAAATCATGTATAATTACAAATTAATTTAGAGTTACAGTTCATAAGACCTCTTGCTGATTGATCACTTGTACCACCGCTTACATGAACCTGATGAGGTTATGTTTTGCACTGCCATCATTAGTGAATTGGAAGTCAAAGCCCTGCGGGTCAAAGGGCAAATGCCGGTGCGAAATTGGTTTGAATTGTTGCAATTATCGCAACCAAATTGGGCGTTCGTTTCTCTTTGGCGTCCCTTGCAACGATGAGCCACTGGACAAGCGAAGCTAAAGCTAAACGCTTTGAAGTGTCCAAGTCGAGAGCAAACATTGCCGTAAAGGATCCATGTCGCCCACGTCGACTCAAGTGCTTAGTCAAATGCATGGTGTAGAAATGGAGCACGACGATGCGCTCCTCCGTTTCGTCCAGATCCGCCAGATCCGTCCAAGATCCGATGCACTCTGATAGCGGTCAATAAATAGCGGCCCAAATTCCGCATTGCATCCATGCCTTCCCTGGTAAATAACTTTCTGGCAATGAGCACATCGTAATGATTCTTGTGAAATACTGACGGCACGAATTTGTCAATGATCCGACTCGCGAGGGTCTCATGGTCAAATACAACCTTCCAGATCAATAATCAATGGAAAGCCGTTCTACTTTATTGGATTCGGGCGGCACGAAGATTGGTCCATCCGAAACAAAGGGATCGACAAGGTAGATATTGTCAAAGACCACAATCTAGTCAAATGGACAACAGCCAATTCGTATCCCACCTCACACTACCCGTACTCGGTAGAAATTATGGATCTCACAGATCGGCTCGGGATTGTTGTGATTGATGAGGCACCCGCGGTGGCGCTTGACGGATTTGGGCCCGAGTTACTTGAGAATCATAAGGCTGCAATGACTCAACTCGTACAGCGGGATAAAAATCGGGCTTCTGTGGTTATGTGGTCCGTGGGGAACGAGCCACCGAGTCAGAAACCTGCCGCTGACTCGTATTGCGGGTAAGTTAACCGTTCTATTCATGTTTGCCCCTTTTTTGATGGGTTTCGTGTCAAATTTAGTGAGGTTGTGAGGCTCACCCGAAGTCTGGACCCAACTCGTCCTGTGACACAAGTTTCCAATCAAGGATGGTCCAATGATCTCGTTGTACGTTAATCCCTTTCGTATTTTTTGCATGCAAAGCCAAGTGACGAGCCTCACAAGGCAGCTTGACCCGAGTCGCCCAGTGACAATGGCCGTGGCCCAAGCTAATTCGGCGGACGTTACTGTGATGCCCGGATTGCTTAATGCTTCATAGACAATTTCTGCTGACCTGCACTAATTTAGTTTAGACCTGCAGACCTGGATTTAGACCTGCATCATTTTAGGCTAAACACCTGGACATAATTTGCATCAACCGCTACTTCAGTTGGTATTCGCACAACGGGCACACTGAGCTCATTGAGCGCTCCACTGTCCTCGATGTCCAAAATTGGATCCGCAAATTCAATCGACCGCTCATAATCGCCGAGTACGGAGCCGACACAATTTCGGGTCTTCATATGGATCCAGCCTTCGCATTCACTGAAGAGTACCAGTTGGAGCTGATGTGCCAGAATTTCAAAGCATTCGACTTCCCCCGCTCCAACACGACAGCTTCTATTGTGGAAATGATTTGGAATTTTGCTGATTTTATGACAGCACAAGGAATTACACGCGTGACGGGGAATAGGAAAGGGATTTTTAGACGTGAGCGTCAACCAAAGGCGAGTGTACACTATTTGAGAGCAAGATACCATTTATTAGCAAATGAGGCAGATGGTTATCCAGTACTAGACGGTATGCAGAGTGAGTCGCCACTTTATTATGGAGGAAAGTCTGTCCGCTCTTAACCAAACTCAGTTTGTAGCCAATTTTAATCAATAAAATATGAAATCGATTATAATTCCATTCTTTAAATAGCATGTGCATGTGGGATACATTTGATGGGACAGCATTTGATCTGATTCCCTGATTATGACAGGCACATGATGCGTGATGGATTGATTAAATTATGGACTCAGGTCTCACTTTAGACCACCAAACACCTGCGAGCGCTTGACGACAGGATGAACTTAGAAATTGAGTGTAAAGTGCACCGCAGAACTAAACGGCGGTTGGGTTCCCCGTAAGGGGACCAAAAAATTAGGCAGTCCCAGAAAAAAACTAAAATCTTGTTTTCGCATGAAAAGTCCAAAAAACATATTTTTGGGGCATTGAGACTTTTACTTTCCCCATCAAGTCCCAGGAACATGAAAAGTCTCAGAATGCCCCAAAAATATGTTTTTTGGACTTTTCATGCAAAACAAGGTTTTAGTTTTTTCAAGCTTAGTAACGTTAAAGTACTTTGACCTTGTTTTTGCTGAACCTATATCTTATCAGTGACAAACTATTTCGTCTGACAATCAGTCGTACTTTTGGCACCTGCTTTTAGATAGAATCAAGCATAAAGTGAATTGTATATAATAAATCCAATATCAATTGTGATAACTATAGTCGTCCGTTTTTCCACAACTGAAATGGAGTCACAGAAAATTCTCCCCCAGCCGGCCGTGGTTATAATTATGCTGTTTCTAAGTTGTACTTGCTTTTTGGCACCGTCTTTCGCTAGGGAAGAAGACGGCTTGGAACTTGTAGTGACGGCTTCTAGATTACCAAGGCCAGTTTACAACCACAAAGTAGTTTACGATGGAAATGATTCAGTGTACATAATCGGTGGGATGACAGGAACTGGATATCAAAACACAGTGATACGATACTCGCTCGGGTCTGGAGCTGTGGATGAGGTGGGTAGTTTCCATGATACAGCAGCTGGAGGAGCCATCATGTATCGGGATGATATAATTTATTTTGGTGGATTCAACCACAGCCGATACTTCAAGAATGTGTACAGTTACTCCACAGTCACTGGAGATACTACACTGCTTGGGGCACTACCCGTACAGTACGGAATAGCAGGTTTCGCAGTGGGTTGGGATTCAGTTAACCAGCTCGCAGCTCGCTCGCTAAACTGGGTCAAATCAGACGGGTCCACTCTCCGACGAAATTGTGCAATACAATGCGACAACCCATCAGATTGATGTAGTTGGCCGTCTTCCATATGCCACTTATAGAACATCAGGTGCACGGGACACCAATGCTAGTGTTGGTTATATCTTGTCAATGAGGTGTTTGATTTGCACATTTTGTGTTAATTTGTCCTTTTAGCATCTAGCATGTAATGTATGCGTGTTTGTGCCTTTACGAATATACTAACTTCTAATAAAATAACTTCTATTACTTATTAAAACATGTCATACCACATGCGTAGTGCGTACGGGTCATGCAATACGCTTTTGCAAATCGCTTGTGGACGACCGTGTCAATTTGCCTCATGGTAGCAATTTCTTTGATGCGCGTGCGTTCCTTGCGTTGGAATGAATGGAATCGCTGCCTTATCTAATTTAGTGTCCAGAAGGCTACGAGCTACGACTACGACAGCGACAGATTGAATCCGAAGCGATTTCCTTGAAACATGTCCTGCCAATGGGTCTCATTAAGATAACGGCTTACATAATGCTGCGTTTGTCATAAAATTTTGGAGCCGTCCGCGGCCACGAGATTCTTTGCTGCGGCCAGACGGCGCTCGTAATCGACCACCTTGGAGGTGCTGCCGTACCCTGAGCGACCGCCTCCACTCAACCCGAGTCCTCCGATGCCAAAGTTAGCCACTACTTTCTCGGTTTTGGCGCTGGCAGGAAGATTGCGGTTCATGTCGCTTCCGTCATCGGCAGCCGTACCGTAGTCGTAGAACCCATATCGACGTATACAATTTGTAAGAACGTGGTTGAAACATTGATTTTCACGGTGTCATGTGGGGTTACATGTACTTTCACCTCCACTAATCATCTCTTTCAACTAATTACTTGTGCCAACACATAAAGAAGTAATAAAAATACATGTTGGCACTATGAGAGAGTCATCCAAACCCCAAAAATAAATGCAAAAAATAATTACATTACCGAGGATCGAACCCGGGTCTGCACGGCTCATAAGCTCACGCGCTACCGCTACACTACGCTCATATTACATAGAAAGAATATGTGTTTTGCTCGTATATGAGCTAATACATGGGCGTGTGCATGTATTTCGCGTGTTATTGATCGCACGCTGTGCGCGCGGCCGCAGCCGTCGGAATTAGTCCGTGGAACCACTGTGATTGTGATTAACGCGTCTGTTAATCAAATTAGGCTTTGAAATCGACTGAAATTCGTAAATGATGAACACATTTACATGTTTCATGGATTTTCCAGGCCTGAATGAACTAGCGCAACCGTGCAAATCATTGTTTCATGAAAAAAACCACGTTTTTACAAATTGCATATTTTTGGCAGATACTTCCCGAGGTCAGACGTCAATTTGGACCATTTCGCATTGACGGCAAATATATTCCGCCTGGTCCCACCAAGTTTCAGATCTCTCCGTCTACCGGTTATCTCACAATCAATTTTTATAATTTTCCAATGATAAGAGATAGGGAACCCAAAAAACAGACCCAACCCACTACCCAGCTTTTGTCTCTTAGGGGTCACAGGGTCGAGTGATACATTAAAATGACCGTCTGGTCCATGTGCAACTTTTGACACCTAGATCATTGACCTGGGTCGCTGGAGTCACGAGTTACAAGCAACAACGATTTTCATTATGCTAAACGGGCCAACTTGTGACTCATCCACCTTTGCTTGTATTCAATGGGTGATGAGTTTTATTGCCAAAGAAAGCGGGCATACTTACAAGGAATGACGCAATGTACATATCAACTCTCAGAAAGACAAGGCTTCGACGTAAATGTGACTCGATCAGACTCAAATATGACGTGAGATGAGAACCGCAATGCGACGCTGACAATGAACTGTAGTGATTGAGTTTAACTGGGCTTGATTCATGACCAGGAACGCAATTAATGAATAGAGCGTCTTCGTACTGAACAATCGTGGGTTCAGGCAAGACGAATTGAATAATCGTAGAATCTAATACTCAATGATAGAAGAAATAGAAATTAAAGAGTGAGCCGTGTTGGTAAACCAAATCAAGCTCCTAAATACTATCTGAAATGATAAGGGCTTAGCTAAACTTACTGGTGGATCCGAGAACCAACAGTAGCGACGTTGAAAGTAAATTGCAGACTCAACTTGAGAAATACACTTGAGAAATACACTGCAGAATTAGGAAAATCTAAGGAGAGACAAAATGGCAACAAGTTAATCAGACAAAATCAGAAAATACAATGAACAATGGAACTTGGGATGGTCAGCTCTTTTATACTGTCGGTGCGGATACCAGGAACTTGGTATCGAACTCGGACAGAATCTAATAATAACTGAGCACAGAATTAGAAATTAACTGATTTGAATTTAGCCGAGGCACAGCAAAAATGTGACCTGACTTTGGCAAAGGCTGGAGAGAAACCGACCAAAAACGCAAGCAAGTTGAGCGTGGTATTCCACTGTGGGAGATTTGGACGCTGGGCAAAGTGCCTTAGCCGGGCATTCGTTTATGTGAGGAATTCCTGAGCAGACTTCTCAAAGGACTCCACCCAAATTAACCGACTCATGCCTCCAATGAGCTGTACGAGCTCATGGTCAGGTGCTGAAATCCCGATAAGAAGGCGCGTCCGATCTTTACTTGGCTCAAGCAGCATTTAGAAGCGCAGATGAAAAAGCGTGCCTACGACAATCGAAATTGGAACGCGGAGAAGGAAGAAGAAACAGGAGCCAGGGATGATGATGCTGGGTACATGGACTAGTCTCATCTCATAATACCGAATACTGAAAGTGAAAGTCAGCCTCACATTTCTTGTTAGTAGCCCGAGACAAAAACTCCATTTATTCCAGCTCTTCAATTAATCACATTACAATAACTTTGCGGACTGTGGTTATGGACTAATTGCTGAACTCCGTCTTTTTTAACTCCAGCAGAATTCGAGAGACAACGTGACAACTCGGGCAACGTTTCATGCCTCCTTTCAATGATCGGCTGGACGAATGGCTGTGGATTCTCTTCCAATTTGCAGTACAGCAGGTATGTTGAACTCGGAAAAGGGACAAAGGCTATTTTGAAGGTATTCAAAGGGTTTCGGTTTGAGTTGGCATTTCTGTGGTTCCTGAACCACAAAAAATGGGTAAAAAGTCTCATAAAAATAAAACCTGGCAAAGCGAGGACAAAGTAAAAAATGGAAATGAAGTGTCCATTGCACGAACCATTGTATTGCTCATTGTGCATGTACACTCAGCGTGCAATGTGAGTTAAAAAAAGGAATTCCACAATAAAAAGGTTCATCGCAAAAAAGTGTACGTTACTTTTATAGCTTTTATTTCAAAGCCTTTAAGCCTTCAAATTTAACCTGATGGCGAGGCATGGCATGGCAACAAATACTCACGTACGTACGTACACGCGTTACGCAGAAATGTAAAAATGACGGGACGGATTTTATCATCCACACCTTTTTTTGAACCAGAAACAGAAAAAGGGTCGTAACATGAAAAACGCTTGCCTCTCTGCTCTGTGTTGCATTGCGTTGCTATGTCTTCGTCTTGGTGAAGTGGAATGGCGAATGCCTTTTCTGTTATCATCGTTGCCTTCCCTTTGCTTTTGCTTTTGCCGTGGGCCTTTCACGAATTCTATTCTGGGCTCACGACTCGAATTCCAAGGGCCAGTTATGAAAGATGGTTGGCATGGCGGCAGTGTCGTGCGCATTTTCCATTTAGCACCTTTAGAATTTCAATCACAGCTCACCATTTGCCATTTCTATTCGCCAAGTTTGCGGGTTCAAATGGCAATCTCAAAGTCAAAGTCACGGTCACGCTCAGGGCTAAGGTCAACTGGAAATGCATTAATTTTGGTTCTGGCATTGGCATTGGCATGGAAACAGACCGAAGGAGGTCACACACGCGGGCACCCTGACAACGCCAATCAGCAACAGCACCACGACAACCAGCACCAGCCGCAGTCGCAGCCGCCGGTTTCAACTTGCACCATAACCACTGAACCGGCTACCGTCGGCTCCGGCTTTTTTTGGGTGGTTGATGGCGCCGACTTTCGTTACTATGTCTCGTCAGCCGACCCGGTACCTAAATTACAAAACCACTATGTCATGGTCATGCCAACCTGGTTTGAATTACTTAATGAAATGTGTGCTTAATTCGTACGTACAGTTCCTTAATTAATTCTGTTTCTATGCCAATTTTGCACAGTTGAGTTGGGCAGATGCCCTGGCAACCTGCGCCTCGTTCTGCGCCGAACTGATTTCCGTGGATTCGGTCCAAGAATTTGAATTTATCAACACCGCGCTGGGAATAATTCGTAAGTAGGCCCTTAAATTCCCCTTAATTGCATTGTGTTGCTTAAATATCAATATAATATGCTATATCCATGCACATTGTCTAGCCAACCGTCCAACCTCCGTGTGGAGCTCTGGCAACGACATTGTGGTGAACGGTTCCTTCGTCTGGGCACCCAATGGAGGCCCCGTGAAACAATTCTGGCCCAGCGGCAGCGCGACCGGGCAACCAGATGGCGCTGGGAGGTGCATTTCACTCCAGCTCCGCGTGAACGGGCAGCTGTGGCCATTGTTTATCATGGCAGCCCGAGACTGCTCGGCCAAGTCTGCTTACATTTGTAAGAGCCCGTTGCCTCAATTACAGCAACAACACCAATGGCCAAAAGAACAGCAACATCTACAGCTAAAGTCGTCGTCATCGCAACCGCAACGAGGGTCGTGTAAGCCAAAGGAGGGCATGGACAGCTATTTTGTGGTCGACTCAGCTTCGTACAGATACTTTGTCTCACAAAACACAGCCAGCTGGTCGGGCGCGTACCAGCCATTACTGCCAGGATATTTGTGCCGAGCTCACCTCTTTAGAATCTGAGGCAGAGTACAAATTCCTCTCGGAGTTGTCAGCGCAACGACGTAAGATTTCTATTATATCGTACTATATTTCTCTGTGCTATAATTCGAATTGGTCAATTAATTCTCATAGTCGGAGGGGCAGCAGCCTTTTGGACGGCGGGGTTACGGGAGCCGGACGCTAGCGGGAGTCTTGGCAACTCGGCCAATGGCACTTTCATCTGGGCAACCACGGGACGAGCGCTGACCCAATTTTACCCGGCAGGCTCTATTGAACCGAATAACGTGAATGGAGTGGAGCACTGTGTTGGGTACGCGTTCGGCGAAATGGAAGACATGCGTTGTGGGTCCATCGTGTACTACATCTGCAGAGCCAAATTGAATGGAGCCAGCGGACATTAAACCAAGACTTGGGAGCATGCTAATGCTTGGACTCTTTCATACTTCAGTTCACTCAAAGACTTAATAATGGGACGATTCTTGAGTTTAATGTTTGTTGTATTGTATTGAGTTGAAAATCATATTAAAATTGATTACAAAATTAAATTGAGACAAAAAACTAGTATTAAGACAAAAATTTAAATTAAATTACAAGAGTTAAATTCAGTTATACAATTAAGTAAAAAAACTAGAAAATTCTATAGAAAAATTCACTATGAAAAATGAAATTAATAAAGGAGTAGGAAAAAAGTATGTTGAATATTAGAAAAAACATGCAATTAAAAATTAGAAATTAGAAAACTGAAGTTAAAAATATGAATTTAAAAAATTTGATTCAGAATAAATGGAATGAGAAACTAGGACCGTCATTCAAGCACTGCACTTGTAATTGGCCAAGCATTTTCCGGAGCAGCAGTCGGAGTCGCCCAGGCAATTACTTTCTGAGCCTCCGCACGCGCAGTTGCCGCTCGTGAAGGTTGGCAGGGTGGCTTGGTTAAGATGCGTGCCGATGCGGGTGGGATCTGCTTCGACAGTCGACCCGCCGCAGCGGTTGGAACAGCAATGAAAGCAGCTACCCCCCGCCCCACATGATGGTGGTGGGTCTGGCCGACACACAAATTGAGGCTGGCCGTCAGGGCCGACCCAGGGGAAGCAGGCGAGGCCTGGACAGCAAGGTTTGGCATCACATCCAACCCCGCCCACATCGTATATGCACTCGCCCTGTTGACATGAATTCTGAGTGGTGGATGAAGAATCGGGCTTGCAGGAGAAATACTGGCAACAATGCTGGTCCCAGTAATTCTTGGCGGAGCAAGGCTCTCCTGGCTTAAGGCACTACAAAATACAAAGCAGGCACAAATTGACAGATTACTACTTTCTGCATTCCATTTTCATGTTCATGTGTTTCATGTGTTTCATGTGTGTGTTTTCATGTGTCATGTTCTGTTTCATGTTTCGTGTTTCATTGTATTGATATTGTAATAGTACAGCATGAATCAGAATTGGCGCACCCACTTTTTTTCTCAAACTGCCCCCAAAAGCCACGGTGGGATTTTTTCGCTCCAAAACTGTATCAATGAGAGCAATATCAAT
>JAQIUU010000449.1:0-10497 GCA_034694545.1 Mesaphorura macrochaeta
GGCACACGGTGAGCAAGTCAAGTCAGTTAGCGCAGCGATTAGTCGCCTCACTTAATTCGAGATGCTGTTCGCGAGTTCCGCAGTGCAGTGCAATCTCTGCAATCGCTTATGTAATTGCTAATTCCTGCCCAGCCAAGCCACGAGCCGATTAGTAAAGAGCCGAGAACCCACCACGAAGAAGTAAGTCGTCGAAAGCTTAACGAAACTCTCAGCCCAGCTCACTCGGTGAATGTAATTATAATTAGTCACGTAAAATGGTAAAATCAGTAATCAGGTAAACTGCAGACGACTGGTAATGGTAACCTTTTCGCATTACCCCAAAATTCCACCTTCCACGAATGATGAAACTCCCTAATTTTCACGATTCTCATCTCTCTCGTGCTCGTGTCGTGTGCTAATTACCACAAATCACCATTTTCTGGTATTTTACAATTTACGGCATTTACGGTATTTAACACTTCATAAAGATAAAGATGTTAATTACTGGCTTGTGGCGTGGCTTCTGCGTTGTAATTTGCAATGCAATGAAATTGACAGTCAGCAATGGGCAATGAGCAATGAGCAATTGAATTTTGAAGTCATGATTTATTCAGTCTGTTTAGAAAGTGACAATTGACAAGCGATTACAATTCTTTATTTCGGCACCAGCGACCATCATCACCGGTTTTAATTAAAACGGGGGTCAATTGAGAGGAGTGTGTCACTGCTCTCCTTCTTTATGAGCGCCTTGTAATTGTAATTGTGGTTGCGTTTCCCACCACCAATGCCTGATGACGGTCCGGCCACGGGTTCGGCTGCACCGTCGCGTGTTCCAGTCATCGCCGCCCTTGCAACTTCTCTCACGACCTTTCTCAGCTCCTTCCTCCGCTCTTCTTCCTCCGACAAGATGTTGCTTTTGAATTGGACCCTGAATTTCGCGAGTCTCGGAGAAATTACGTCGACGCAGTACGGGTCTCGAGGGTGCCTCTTGAAGTAGTCTCGCTGTTCGGGCTCGGCAGGGTGGAATGTGAGGGCCGGGACTATTTGCGTGACGATGGGGCTCGGAAATCGCTCCCTTTTGTTAAGGTTGAGCTTGATGAGCTCCGCAACCCGGCACTGCTCTTCGTCGTGGTAAAATATGACGGACCGGAACTGGAAACCAACGTCGCCGTCCTGCTTGTTGAATTGGGTCGGGTCGTGAAGCCTCAGGAACAAGTGGACGAGCTCGGCGTACACGACCTTGCTGTCGTCGAAGGTAAGCTGCACGACGAAGGAGTGGCCAGTATTTCCAGTCATGACCTGCTCGTATTTTGGATACTCGAGGATTCCTCCCATGTAGCCCGGCAGTACTTTGCTCACTCCTTTGACTTCCTTGAAGGCTGCCTCAAGAGTCCAGAATCGACCGCCGCCAAATGTTGCGCGAGCCTTAGAATTGTCTACGGAATTATCGAAATGTGTGTGGAAATACTTGTGTTGTCCTTAAGCCTTAAGATTTGTCGTGTGCTTAAGTACTTACGGTTATCTCCTGAACGCGGTCTCTGATTGAGTGAATTTTGAATTGTCTCCTCCAGTTCTCTCCTTTCCCTAATGCAGCACATTCCCATGTTAAGATGTCCACGTCCACTCCACCCTTACGCCTCCACGCACGGTGGACATGGAGTCCACAGTTCAGATTCGGAGTTCGTGGAGGAGCAGAAGTGGAAGGATCCTGAATTTGGGTAACTTGAACTGTTGCACATGCAAAATTGTGTAAAGGCTAGAAGGCTGCAGCAAGGCAATTAGGATTGTGTAGTGTGCGTATGAGTATAATGCAATGTGGCGATGCGATACCCCGAAGTGGGAGCTGATTGGGTAATTGGTTCTGATACGAAATTACGGTGACTCCTAATAGCAACTGTATTGAAGCTGAGGCTGTTGAGTGTACTCCAAGAACGTAGCAGCATCCTAGAAAGATGAATCCAAACCAACGCAACACCAGTTAATAATACTTTCCTAATTTTCGCACATTTTTCCATAAACTTTTGGAAAACTGAGCGGTGCAATGTGCAATGTGCCATGTTCAATTAGCCTGTCTTGCCTGACCCATTTAATTGGCTTGTTCATGTCTTATGTGGCATTTCCATTGCGGGGCTGCGTCATGAACTTGATGACAGTGTAACGCAAGCACAAGGCTCCGCACGGCGCCCCACAGACAGAACCGGCCATCAAATAACCGCATCTCATCACGAAGTAAATTGAATTGATTGTCGCTCATTGAATTTGATTGAATGGTTAACCATACCTCGCATACCACACAACGACACAACCTGCCATAAAGAGCAATGAAGTGACCACGACAACGTTGAAGAAATTGAAGATCAGTGAGGAAGACGAAGACTTCTTCCAAGAAATTGAAAAAATGATGACGCACACGACGCACGTTAAAAAACGAAGCAACTTTGTGGTGGAGGCTTCGGGCAAGCTTACTTTTAGTTAACAACAACAACCTTGAGATTGAGTCGTGAGACGTAAAATTTGTACTGGAAACCTGCTTTGGCATTCGCTCGGTCGTGATGACTGATTTAATTGGCAAATTGTCGTAGTCGTGTCGTGCTTGGCACTTCATACAATTTCACAAGTCTTGATTCTTGTTCGACATTTCGTTATTGGTGCTTGAACTTAAACGTTTAAAGATGCGACCACGATCTCATAATTGTTGGCCCGTGTTGGTTTTGGGCTTCTTCACAATGGCGATAGTGATAGCGACCACGACCATGGTCCTGGGTCAAGATAGCACAGACAAAACGACGCCCACGCCCACGGATTGGCCTGAGACCACGACAGTGGGCGACTCGACAGCAGACTCACCGCCGCAGGCATGGATCCCACCCGTGAACAATAACAGTGACTCGATGATATTTGACGAGCTCATCCCCAAAGGCTACAACAAATTCGAAGTGCCCAAGGACACGGACCGTATCAACGAGACTGGAATGGACGAACCAGCTCCTGCACTAGTCGTGCACATCTTTCTCAAAATCCACTCGCTGCTCGAGATCGACGAGGAGAGAGAGCGGCTCAGCCTCGACACGGACGTCGAAGTGTACTGGCGAGACTACTACATGCTCAAGTACGGAAAGAGGTCCGAGAAGGGCTTCAATTGGAGGTCGGTGGATCCGAAGCTTCTGGACCACATCTGGGCGCCAGACGTGTATATAGGTTGGTCACATGTTCATTATGCTGTCAAAGCCTTGCCTTTTACAGCCAAATCCATGCTTTCACCTTTCAGAGGGAATGATCTCGTCCAATAAGGCTGGGCTCATGGGCGTCCCGGCTCACCTCCGCCTCCGTTCCTCATTTGGCCAGATGATCTACAAATTTAGACTCTCCCCAGTCATAAAGTGTAGTATGGAGTTCGGGTATTATCCAGCCGACACACAAAACTGCTCCTTTACCCTGCGCAGCTGTAAGACAGTCAGATAACAAGACTCAAGCACAATCCAAAGAATCTTGATATAGATTATTTGTTTCAGACGCGTACGCGTACAACGACGTCGAACTCCATTGGTACTCCGGTACGGGTGTGTTTATGGTTGACCCCTCAGACGCAAATTTCGACTTGCAAGTGTCCTCAACGTCGAGGGATCGCGTCATCTACCGACGGACATATCAAGGCGTCGGGTACGACACACTCCATTTTACTATACTCGCCCGACGCAAGCTGAGCTATCACCTCCTCCAGACGTACGTACCCAGCGCCCTCTTTGTGGGCATCACGTGGCTTTGCTTCCTTCTCCCAGCCAGCATGGTGGAGGCACGCATTGGAATCACGATGACCACGCTCCTCACTCTGACAGCCATGTTTGCCTCGGTCCGGGAGAGCACGCCCACCGTCAGCTACGTCAAGGTAAGCGTCACCACCACCCTCATTGCGTGCAGTTTGAAATTTACGGCAAACATTTCAATTTTTCAATTGCATGTGACAGGCAATAGACATTTGGATGGTTGCGTGCATCGACTTTGTGTTCCTTATATTGGTCCAATTTGCTGTCTCAATATGGTACGTCGTGTGTCATGGACGTGTCTCTAGAATCCGTCGGTCATCCTTGGTTTTATCCTTGAAAAATTATGAATCTTAATTGCATTCGCTTTCAGGCTCCGGGCGAAATTGAGGAAAGCGCGCGAGCGCATCACGGAAGAACAAAGAGATCAGAAACCCGTGGAAAATGGCTTCAATGAAGTGAGCGTTGAAGGCTCCAAATTTCCAGGAATCGGGCGGGAAGACGAGCGGACTCCGACCCGAATCTTTGTCCTTGACGCCTTGTCGAGGGCCGGGCGCGCCTTTGAGCGAGCGAGTCTCCTCATTTACGCGAGCGTCTTCTTTCTGTTCGCCGCGCTGTACTGGCACTGGCTCCTGAGTGCCGGCCACTACTTTGATTGGACTGCCAATGAGAATTACACGCATGTCAGCCGGCATGGCTCGGATGCTGAAATATTGTAAATAAAAGCATTGCAATTGCAATAATTATTCTGCTCATTGAAATTCTGCTCATCAGAGTCAGGAATAAAGTTCTAGCTGCTAATGTGAACACCACCGGTGGGCCCTTGAACCAAATGTGAAACAACAATGTGTGATTATGACGGCATGCTCGCTCACAAGTCAAAACACATCTCCCAAACCCAATTACCGTGTGTATCTTGCACGAGCGAGCGAAAGGCTGAATGAATACTGAGTACAGTCTACCTGCTCTGTATGGGAGTATGCCATATGCGCCCTTGCTCCTTGCTGTGACGTGAGACAGGACAGGGAACATAATCCCTTCACTTGTACCATTACCTTTAGTATTTACACCGAGTTCTTCAGCTCTTTTTAATTAGACACTTGATTTACTTCATAAAATGGCTTTGGGAGTCACATTTTTTGCCGTGTTGGTGTTCGCCAGTGGTCTATCTATTTTGAAAACCAGTGACGACGCTGTTCGGAGCACAACCGCCGCAATTCCCACGATACGCCCGCCCACTCCATGGAAGCAGACCCAAGACGCTGTAAACTACACAACGGCCAAAATTTCACAGCTAATGTCAATTTTGCGATATTACTTCCTGGATGAAGTGTAAGTAACTGAATGGGACGGGAATAATTAGCACGAGCACACCAGGCTTTAGCATTAGCTAGCATGTGGCTTGTTTCCGTAACTTGTTGATCCAACTTGTGTTGAACGTGTGTTGTTGCCGTTTTAGGTCACCTCCGCCTCCAACTAACCTACTCACACCAGAAACAGTAACCGCCACAGTCATAAAATCCCAACTTGCTGAGTTAAAGAAACTTTTGCAACACTTGACAGATGACAACATTGACAACGACAAGTAAGTATAATATGGATGAGAAGGCGGTAATCAGCAAATAAGTTGTGCTACTGGATTGTCCTAAATCACCGTGTCTTAATACTGAACTAGTTTATTAATTTTTATCCACTGCCATTTTGTTGGCATTACAGGTCACATGCTATTACACCAGCAACTGTTCGTGCCACTACTACTCCAGCCACAGCAGCAACAACAACAACCCCAATGCAAGCCACAATTAACAACACAACGTCTACCACACCAGAAACAATTGATACCACCACCACTGCAACCACACCAGCACCAGCAACAATTGGTACCAGCACCATTCCAGCCGAAACTCCGGCAAACAGAGCAGTTACACCTCACGAATGTCACGATCCAATGGAATTTGAATCAATTGAGGGACTTCGTGGAAAAAGTGCAACTACTCTAGTTGCTACACGAAAATCTCCAGTTGAGGATAATTAATATTAGCCGCCATCTTTAATTGGAGGTTTTCGTCTAGCAACTAGAGTAGTTGCACTTTTTCCACGAAGTCCCTCAATTGATTGTTTGGCTTTATGATAAATTCTATTTGTTTTCTGACAATTTCAGGGCGTGATGGTCGGCATGGGTCAAAAGGACTCGTACGTTGGTGATGAAGCCCAATCGAAGAGGGGTATTCTGACTCTGAAATACCCAATTGAGCACGGAATTGTCACCAACTGGGACGATATGGAAAAGATCTGGCATCACACCTTCTACAATGAGTTGCGTGTTGCCCCAGAAGAGCACCCTGTTCTCTTGACTGAAGCCCCATTGAACCCAAAGGCAAACAGAGAGAAGATGACACAAATCATGTTTGAGACGTTCAACACGCCTGCCATGTACGTCGCTATTCAAGCTGTGCTCAGCTTGTATGCTTCTGGTAAGTTCAACTTGAAATCAATCCAAAATTTAATTGCTAAACGTTATAAATTAATTTAATTAACTTCAAATAATCACAGGTCGTACAACTGGTATCGTCTTGGATTCTGGTGACGGTGTCAGCCACACTGTTCCAATCTACGAAGGTACTTGATTTATGAATTATAATTATAAATATAGATTCGTACGCTACTCCTACTTTTTATAATCAGTTTAATAATTGTGTATTGAATAATAGGTTATGCTTTGCCACACGCTATCCTTCGTTTGGATTTGGCTGGTCGTGATTTAACCGATTACCTCATGAAGATACTGACTGAACGTGGTTACTCATTCACCACCACAGCTGAGCGAGAAATTGTTCGTGACATCAAGGAGAAGCTTTGTTATGTTGCTTTGGACTTTGAGCAAGAAATGGGAACTGCTGCCAGCTCCAGTTCTCTCGAGAAGTCTTATGAACTTCCCGATGGACAGGTCATTACAATTGGCAATGAAAGATTCCGTTGCCCAGAAGCTCTCTTCCAGCCCTCATTCTTGGGCATGGAAAGCTGTGGTATCCATGAAACCACTTACAATTCCATCATGAAATGCGATGTCGGTAAGTAATTCTCACGACACCATTGTGAACCATTTTAATTTGATATACGCAATAGTTTTTCTAAGGAACAATTTTTTTGTCCAGATATTCGTAAGGACTTGTACGCAAACACCGTTCTCTCTGGTGGTACTACCATGTACCCAGTAAGTACTATACAACTATAAACTGTCTTGCATTTATTATCAGTTATCAGAAACTTGACTAACCTGATATCTGTAAATTCCAGGGTATTGCTGACCGTATGCAGAAGGAAATCACTGCTTTGGCTCCGTCAACAATGAAGATCAAGATTATTGCTCCACCAGGTGACTTATTGTTATGCAATTTATTATTGCCACTCGGTTCATTGCGATTAATCGCTTTCAAGTGTTTAATATTTTTTGTCGATTTTTATTTCAGAGCGTAAATACTCTGTCTGGATCGGTGGTTCAATTTTGGCAAGTTTGTCTACATTCCAGCAAATGTGGATTTCAAAGCAGGAGTATGACGAATCTGGACCCAGCATTGTCCACAGAAAATGCTTCTAAACTAGAAACAGTTACACTCCACACATACCATTCGAATGTGAAGTTATCATTCCATGAAGAAAAGATACTGAAAATAGGAATTCATTCCAACATCACATTATATTATTTAAAACATTTTTTTTCTCACTTTATTATAAATTATTACTGATGCAATCAACTTCAGACATACAAGTATCACCTTTGTCGAATAAATTCAGATGAAAATGTAGAGATTGCTTCCAAAGTAATATTTGGCTCACAATTTATCATATTTCGGCATTTATTTGAAACCTTCGTCTCTGCATTTGTGCTCTACAGCATCTAAAAATTCATCCAAATTTAGCATCTAACTTAACTGAAACCGCATACCATTGTCAGCCTAACTGGTGAGGTAAAACTCAGGAGCATGAAGAAACCGTCAACCAGGGTCTCCTTCTTGTCCATCCATCTGATTTTTATTTTCATGTTGGACTTGAATTATTTTACAGTGGAGGGCATGGCACATGCTATTAGAAGGTTAATATTGGTGATGACAAAAAATGTTAATATTCATATGTAACCGTTTAGTAGCTCGAGTCAACCACGTTTAGCAAAACCATCAGATGATTCAATCCAAAACACGACTCATCTGTGTCAATGATTATCTCACCACCACCTTGTTCTAGTATATTCCGCGACACCGCAAAACCATTCGCTTAATTCGCATCAAAGCACATGTTTTCATCTGCTCATTAGCTAATCAATCTTCTGCTCATCACATCACACGTTCCGTATTTTTTTGCGACACGATTGTGTAGCAATAGCAAAAGCAAGAGTTGAAGTCGCAAGAAAAAGTGGAAGAGAGCGAAATTTTCTTTCCATCCTTCTCTACAACTCTACACTGGTAGAAATTGTAAAAGTAATAACGTTACGTGTAGCAGGATTAACAAGTCGTGATTTACTGAATTTATTATTTGATCCTTGTTTTCTCGCAGTGGAATAAAGTTAACAATGGACTAATTATTATTAACTTAATTAAACACACCCGACATCGAAACCCGAGTATCTGTATTACTGTCTTGGATTTTTCCTCCAGTAACTACGCTCCAAACTCACTGCTTGTGCCAAAATTATCAGGTTTAAGGGAGAAATTATTAAAACTGAAATTGCATTGACTAGCGCATATCAGTAATCAGTTTGGCCATCAGCTTACTAATCAGTAATATCAGGAACTGAACAAGAAAATACTGAGCTGTTTAATAATCAGTTCAAAAGTGGTTTATACCTGTAGGTGAAATTCGACTACACTAAGGAATGAATTTGTGTAGTTGTTAATTGAACCAAGTGTACCTTTTGATAACATTTCAGATTCAAGATGCTTATCAACGTGAAAATGTTGAACGGGTCTACCTTCCCGGTTGAGATTGCTGAAGAGGTTAGTGGAAATGACAATCGTTTGACAGAATATGCTTCAGTGATACTTAATGTGGTGCATAATAAGCAACGTTAATTTCAGAGCACAATTTTGAGCTTGAAGCGGATGCTCGTTGATAAGTGCGGTTGGGAGCCAGAAGATCAAAAGTTGATTTACTTAGGTCGAGTTTTGCAGAACGAACAGACTTGTAATGCTGCAAGTAAGCTAACGTCTAAACTGGCGAGCGTGTCATATTACTATTGCATATTTATACAAACATTTTGCTTATTGTTTTATATGCTGTTCAAAATTAGATCTGAAGGATGGTATTGCAATTCATCTTGTTCATAAACCACGACCAGTTGAGCCGATTTCTGTGGAGATGGACGATCCAATGGGAATGGGTGGACATGATGAAGACGATGATTTTCAGGAAGGTCAGCATCCGATTATTTTTGAAGCCCCCAGCGTTCATGGTGTTCAAAGTAAGAAATACCATCAGAAAAATTACAAGCCAATGCAGAATTCAACTACATTTACTTCTTCTCTTTGTTTTAACTTCTAGCGGTTCCTGTTTCTACACCTGTCGATCCTCTTCAGAGACTGCAAACGCTCTCGCGCGTGGTCGAAAGACTCGACTCATCAAGGGTCACTCCGTTTGAGACTGCGTACTCGCAACGCGATAGGGCAGATATGCATCGTATATTTGAATCTTCTTTTGACGATACATCTAGCAGTGATATTTCTCCCATGCAATCTGGTTCAGAGTTGGAACAAGAGGAAGGGCGATCCCACCGAGCTCAAGAAAATCGGTATTTTGAAAAGAATATGGCTGCAACCTAGTTATGTAACAAGTTTTTTTAATTTGTAGAGCTGGAGGAAACGATGAAGCGGGTCCTGCTCCTCTTCGTTTATACCGCAATGTGATGGTGCAAGCTTTAGGATTGACTGAAAGACTCCTTCCGTATGCTGATATTTTATCACAAGCTGCACGATCTCAAAGGGGATTGACTCCTAACGTAAGTTTGAGAATTTATAAACATTCAGTTTAATCTCATTGACAGCTCTATCTTCAAATTGGTGGTATAGGGTGTACAGTCTTACCAATTTGCATTCAATCAATTAAATTTGGCGTTACATGAACTCTCACATTTATTTCATGGCTTGAGTGACATCACAGTGGATTTTCAGACACCACCTGCTGAAAGGAGATTAACTATTTCTCCTAGAGTTCAAATTGAGCGTCAAGCACTTCTGTCAGCTGCTGTTACAATTCCAATGGTAACGACCTAAACACGTTTATTCGTGTATGATTGTATGAATGACAGAAAAACTGATTTTTACGTGGTACTACGCCACGACATTTTTATCCTCTTTAGGCTGCTGTTGGAGTTCCTAATATCGCTAATTTAATTGCTCAGCATTTGGACCAGCTTGGAAATGGAACTACAACTACAAGTCAAGGTTTTCCAGGAGCGTTTATTGCAGGAATTGTCAACACTGGATTTTCTGCCATGTCTCAACCTAATAACATGGCAAGCAGCAATCAAAATGTGGGAAATTCTCCTCGCTCAGTGGGCACTAGCACTACCCAAAATGTCAGACCCAGGCTCAACCCAACTATTTCGTACACAAACAGCACTTCTGCTCCGGTTATTGCACCGTCGCAAAATAGTTCTGCTCGACAGCCGCAAGTTCGCGCAAGTCAACCTCAATCTATGGAGCAGGATCACTTTCGGGCTGTATCACAGACAATTCAAGATCATGTTGCCTCTTTTAACGCTGCA
>JAQIUU010000450.1:0-10493 GCA_034694545.1 Mesaphorura macrochaeta
ACTCGTCTCTGTGGTTCAACTGGATCGTTTGACCCAGCAAGTCCATAAGCCTTTCGGTTTAAGTTCGCCTGGTATCACACCAGAATTCAATTCGCCATCCTATCAACAATCCTTATCACTGCTGGTTCTTCCTGGCCAAGATCGTGAGAGGCTGAAGCGGGCAGCTGTGATCTTACGACAACGACTCATCCTCCGCCTCTGGTTGGATGATCAAGGGCTCTTGGAATACGCTGCGAAGTAAGTAATAAAAAGTAATGCTAAAGCTAAAACTTTGTACAACTGACTATATTTGGTTTGGCTTTCTTCAGGCTGACTGCGGTTGGAATTAATTCACTTGAAGACATATATTGGTTCGAGGATCTCGCGCGTCTCGAGCAAACAATTGGCGAGAAGATTGTGCCTATGTGGACAATTGCTCGAAAATCATTGCCGCGTTCTGGTATAGCAGAGTTGGAAACATTGAAAAATACGCTGTGGAACCGTCTTGTTCAATTAGATCAACAGGCAATTTGGAATACCTGGGGTAAGTAATTCGTGCAAGTAAATTCAACGGACTTTAGACAAATGTCCTTTTTCCTATTAATGTAAATCACACGAGACGAGGAGAACCATACGTTTCTCTCATTTGTCAGCACGAAGCATTTTTCAGGCCATAATGTAGGAAATTCGATATCCTCAATTTTAGTTTGCCTCATTTCTTTATCTTCTTTGTCTGTGAACTTGAAGGTCATGTCATAACAAAGAACTATTGCGGTTTTTATTACCATTCGGAATCTGGAATGAAATGGCAAATGTGCCCTTTCCGTTTCCCATTTTGACTAACCACGTATCCAATCTGTCACAAATCGCCGAATTTGCGAACAAAGCAAATGCATGCTCAAGGAGTGCGTGGGTTGAGGGCAAGCCACAAAGGATTTATTCAATTCCACCTCGTAGTTTCCCCTGCCATGACCGCCATAATGAGTAATTAGCAGTCGCAGTGGCACAGTAGTAAGTATGTAACAGACATGATTTTTTGCGAATCCACTTGACGAGGCTTTCGCAAACCCGCGCATGTAAGAGTACAATTTATTATTGTAGAATGGGTTAATGAACATAGTCAAGAGCAATCACAGTGTTCACCGTAAAAGTTGCTACACGTTCAAGAAAGGTTATTAACACCTGTGATTTTGTTTACTCTCGTTGCCAGCCAGTTTTACCTTGTTGGGTTATTGCACAATACAATAATACCATACATTCGGGTCTTGTGGTACATTGAGACTCAGTTAGCATGAACACTGCAATAATGACAAATGCACAGATAATGAAGCTGATGCATAAATATTCACCACATCTTCAGCAGCATTGAGCTTGAACTTACAGCGAGGTTTGAGAGACTTGAGACTGGGCACAATAATGGCACGTTGTATACAATAATGTACCATCCACGACCACAGTCCCGCAATACTCAACAATGAGTCAACTTAATGGCTGTGGTGCATGTACCCTGCTTTTTTTGCTGCAACGTAACAACAGAGCAGAACTCAACTTAACCCCCGTTAAACGTACCAGGCTGTGAATTTGTGTTGTTGTTCTGCTGGTGATGTTATTAAACTCTCAATGACTTCGGCAGACATATAGTCAGAGTAAAACGAATCTGTCGCAGTTTGTTCGTTCTCTCGTTCGTCCATCACCCATCGGCCTTTGTTATTCCCGTGAAATGAACGAATAATTTTTATGATTTTAACGCAACGAGGAAAAAGAATTGTAGAGCGTTCTTTTCGTTTTCGCGTACGCATACGTACACCTTAACGATCAGTGACTATTTGCCATTAATCTGTGTTCAGTTTCGTTTAGTCTGTGTGGCTGTGATTCGTCATCGTCTCCTGTTGTAATTAAACGCAGTTTATGTTTGGTGACAATTGACGTGATCGAACAGTTGTGAGTTGTGAGACGCACGGGAATCGAAGCTCGTTAAAGTCTCATAAAGTTTACCGTGGCGAATTCGGTTAAGTGCTTTCCTGTTCTCCAACATCTAATCGCAGTCACAGTGTTGGTGCATAAAAGCAAGTGTACATACGCTGGCATCTCAACCCAGTTGAGATTTCTGCGACTCGTAAATTGCCTCAAGAGTGCTGCCTGACAAGACTGAGACAGTTATTTTCTCACCTGACCCCTGCATTACTAGTGTTAACGTTTGCATTGCTCTAGTCGCTGACACTAATCGTTCGTCAAAATGTGTTCCTTGCAGGCACAATGTTGTTGGTTTCGTTAACTATTCCTGGCTTCGCCGTCGTCGCCTCATACTTTCCGGTAAGTATAAAGTATAATTAAGCATTAAGCATTGTAATACCAGGTGGTCTATGAGATTCTGACAACCGTGAGTACTTCCTGTTCAGTATGAAGCTCAATGCTCTCCGCAACTATACGCTAACTCTCACTCCTTTGCGTTTATTCATGCAGCAAATGTTGGATGCAAAGCAAGCGATTCTCCAGTATGTTTCCGGCAAGTTCTCATTAGCAAGCAATTGTAAAGTGGAATTTGACTGGGAGGACAATGCATTGGTTGGACAAACAGTCAGTATGAAGATTCGGGTAAGGAATCACATACAACATGGAATGGAACCATTTCATTACCAAACTGTCCCATTTCTAACGCTGATGGCATTCATTTCAGTTCTTCCAACGTGGTGGGCGTCCCTATCCTATTTGCGACAAGGATAATCTGCTGGTAGAAATAAAAAAAGACTCGCAAAAGGTTTCAGCTGTTCTGGAATATGGAGGAGATGGAAAAGATCCCAATGATGCAAATTTGGTCATCGTGAAATTTTCTGTCAGAAAATCAGGAATGTACGCCATACACGTCCTTGCAGAGAACAATCACGTGAAAGGAAGTCCGTTTCGAAAGAATTTTCTGCCTGGACCAATTGAGCCTTCGAAAACATTGTTCATAAGACAAACATCCACAGTTGTCTGCTGTACTGGCTCAGCTCATAAACTCAGTATTGAACCGAGAGATGCGTACGGGAATTGTTGTCGAACGAGTGATTACAAGTTGGGACTTTTCAGTTTTTCTGCTTCACCGGTGAGAAAAGCGGATGACAAAATTCGCAAATATCAATTGACGGTTTTAACGCTATTCACTGTTTAGGTTGACAATGAAGAAGACTCCAACCCAATTCAAAATTGTGGTGTTCAGTTTACGCACGAATTTGCCCCGCCCTCATCAATTATTGGTTCTGGATTAGATTGTGGAAAAGTAATTCTAACAATTCGCTTCCCGGAGGCAGGAGTTTTCAATGGAACACTTCTTTATGATGGTAAAGCAATTCAAAACAGTTGCTTTGAGGTCATCTCACTAAGCACTACTGAAGCCAATGCAGTTCAAAAAAGTGTTGTCGCCAAAAGCCCAAATATATACTACGAGGGAAAATTGTTATCCATCGGGAAAGAGGTTCAGGCAAAACTTCGAAAGGTGTACGTCACAGTATCTACGAAACAATTGGTGATAAAAGAGTATTTTCTAAAATTACTTCCAATTCGGGTGGCTACATTCCGACTTTCTCCTAATACGAAGGTGAGAATTTGGGAGTCAGTGTGCAGCACATTGAGCAATCGCCATTCCTATGATGCTATTCCGCTTATTTTAAACAGCTTCAGTTCATTGGAATGAATAATCAATATGGATTGCCGATTATCCTGATTGATGATGGCAACCAACCGGCAGTTAAATTAGCCTTGAAGGACGCTAAAGTAGTTGTGGCTACTTTTACGCACTTCCTGCTGCGGAATATAGGTGAGTTTAAACCTGGCCGTATACTGTGCGAAATAGAGAAAACGTTTTGGAGTACGACCGTAACAATTCGTAATTATCAATTTTATTGCAGGTGGTTCGGAAACATTTCATGACAAACAAGAGTACTTCTTTAAAGAACTACGAGAGAGAACCAGAAAATATCCAAGAGATAAAATTTGTCTGAAGATAGTACGAGAAAACTTAATCGAAAGTGTAAGTTAGATTTCTTCAATTTGTTCGATAGTAATCAATTTAGTCGAACCATTTTCATTTTTAGACCTGGAAAGCAACGAAAGGCCTATCGTCACATGATTGGCTGCGCAATTTTGACATTAGTTTTCTTGGCGAACAAGGGATTGACTGGGGAGGTGAGTAAAATTAAATGCAATGGTTCAATCAACCAATTCATGGAATAGAAACAACAAATGATCATACTTTACTTAATTCTTGTAGGATTACGTAGAGAATGGTTTGAGAAGATTTGCTCAAAACTATTCGAAAGCGGAAACCCAGTTGGCATGTTCGCTTCCTTTGCAGAATCTCGCCTAGTTCATCCGAATCCTAACACTAGGTGGAAATCTAAACATTATGAAATGGCTGGGAGAATTGTGGGGAAATGTCTGTACGAGTCTTCATTGGGATCGAATTATAGGCAGCTAGTGAAAGCTAAGTTTACACGATCCTTTCTAGCTCAATTGATCGGACTCCGAGTCAACTACAAGGTAAGTATTTTAAAATATTTACATTGAAAGAATTCCTGAAGTAATCAGTTCAACCCTATAACTTCTGTAGTATTTTGAACATGATGACCCAGAATTATATCTGAGGAAAGTGAAGTTCATACTGGAAAATGATGTAGATGGTATGGAATTGACATTTAGTGAAGAAGAATATGACCCAATGGGCAAATTAATCAAGGCAAGTCAAATTGTTGCAACTTTATATGCCGTTCAATGTGTTAATTTGTATTTCCTTATGTAATATCAGACTATAGATCTTATTCCTGATGGCTCCAAAATAGAAGTGACTAATGAAAACAAGAAGGATTACCTCAACGCTTTGGCTCAGTATCGTCTTACAGTCAAAGTGAAGTCAGAAATTGAGGCATTTATCAAAGGTCTCAACGACATTGTTCCTGATGAATTACTCACAATATTTGATGAGAATGAGCTCGAGGTAACATTTTATTTTTGAACCGACTTTCAATTCTCCCTTCTGACCATATTTGTTTTGCAGTTGCTCATGTGTGGCACAAGCGAGTACAGTGTCACAGAATTGAGGGAGCACCATTTAGTGTGCGGCGGCTCTGGAGACATGAGGAAGGTACTAGATTGGTTTTGGACTGCCGTTGGTAATATGACTGAAGAGGAGAAAGCTCGCTTGCTTCAGTTCACCACAGGCTGTTCATTGCTTCCTCCAGGTATGTATAAAACTTCCTCTCAGTACTTGTCAAGAAAAAAGAACAATTGCAATTCTAAAGTGGTACTGCATTTCAGGTGGTTTCAAGGAATTATCTCCGCTATTTCAAATCACACTGTCCTCGCAATTCGGAAATCTTCCAACCGCTCACACCTGCTTCAATCAGCTATGTCTACCTGATTATGATACCTATGAAAATTTCGAAAAGAGTCTGCGGATAGCTATTAATGAAGGCTCGGAGGGTTTTGGTCTAATTTAAAAAGTTGTTACGTTAAAAGTTAAAAGGTCAGAGTTTCACAAAACACCATTCACAAATATTAGTTATAAGTTATAAATCAGCTATTTATTTTGAAGAGTTGAAATAGTTTTGCGATACTAGTTATTAACCTAACAAAGCTATGCACTGTATTGTATAATGTATATGTCTTACCATCGAGTTTCATGAAACTTTAAATGAACAACATAACTATACTGAAGCTAACATGACCATAATTTGTAGGTTTCTTCTCCAGCTGTTTTTACTACTTTCAATCACAGTTAACATATATTTAAAGCTTCACTGAGGCCTTGTGTGCGTTCAAGGTATTAACATTCCTCCATCGTAACATCAAAGACATCTACTATTTATTTCCAGGCATTATTTCGAGTATTCCAAGAGCAGTAGAACAGCATACGTTTACAATTGGTTAACTTGGTCCATTACTGGCCAATTATATGATTGCATTCGCATCATTTTGCGAGACTGTTTTACATGTGCTATATGCCGTCGCAATTACGTCTAGAATTGACAACTAGTTTTCGTGCTCACCAAACGACGTCCGGCTAAGCATTTTCAATGGCATGTATAATTTATTTTGTTATCCTATGTATATTATTCTACTTGGAATCAATGAGCGCTTAGGCAAATAAAAGGTTTATTTATGACACGAAGAAGTTTCCTTAGTAAGTTTATTGGTCTTAGTGAGTGAGCTCCCAAGAGTAGCAAAATGCAATAGTTATGGAGGACATGTCGATGCAGAAATGGGAGTGGACCGGTTGAAAAACTAAAATCGGCCAATTAGTTTCCCAAAATCCTTCCTCGCCATGAGGCAATCTGTTTGTATTATTGTCTTTTTGTACATGCTTCTATCAGAGAGTTTCGGTCTCGCGAGCAATCTGGCAGCCAAATTAATTCACGTAGAGCCATTCTTCGTAAATATTCACCATGAAAGAAACCGTAATTCTCAATTTGAATACCTGCTCGTGAACTCGTATGTGGACCAAGAATGGTCCAACTTGCCAAAAGGCAGCTTATTTTCTTCACAACGAGCTGGTAACGGAGAAAGTTTGGCGAACTGCAGGGTTGGAATGCAGCTTCGGTTGCTCAAATATTACGTTCAAACTGTGAAGCTGTGTCTCTTCCAAGACGAAGCAAGCAACGATATTTTTGAGCAGGTAATGGTAATGGCCGTCAGCTTTATTACTGAGGTTGTACTTTGGCTGAAGCTAGACGGATTTGTTTTCGGTTTCACACAGGGAGCCAAAATTACAATTAATGACAAAGTCCAAGATGGAGCTGAATTTTATTCAAAATTGCAACCTGTTGTTGGATATGTTGACAATGACCTGAGTTCTCAAGTATCTGGTTACATAGTGAATAAGTAAGTAGATCTGCTTAACTGTTCCCTTGCGTCTCCCGGTTACATTTCATTGTTTCAGGCACTTCTACGGCACAGTCCGAATTTACGATAAGAGGAGCCAATACCACATAGCATTCTATATTGAGCCCATTACAAATCTGCCGTTGTATACTAAAAGCATACGGGATCAAAAAGGAGCAAAAGAAAATGCTTTTCTATTCGAGTATGTCACGCATGATGACGCGACTTCCAGTATTCGGGAAGTAGAAACAAAGAAGCATGGCGAAAGTGCGGAGGAGACAACGGACGTCAAAACATCTAGCGAAGACACTGAGAAGAAAGTAGAAGAGACGACTCTAGAAGAAGAACCCGCTCTGGAAGACGCAGTGCACTTTAATGAAAGTTCCTATCTAGCACTATTAATGGCAAAAACTAAGGATGTCAGTCTGGCTCCAGACTATGAAGAGGACGTATCGCATTTCAATGCAAGTGTTTACGTGAAGCAACTGATGGTTGCCAGTCTGGCCTCTCCCGAGTCATCACTTGAAGATGTCAAAGTTGACAATATCGCACTTTACACACCCACTGAGTCTGCGCTTCCTTCGGGCATTGCTCCTCGAAAGAAACGTTCAATTGACCCCAGGCAAGCATCGCAAGAAGCTGATTATCAAGAAGACGACGATGTTGATATTATTCAAGAATTCAACCTTGAGTTTAACTCTAATGAAGACGACGAGTTTGGGGAAAGGTGAGAAAAGGTACTTTTGAGTCGGCGTTCTGCTCACAGTTGTAATCAAATGCAAATGTTTTAATGATTTTGGCAGTGAAGTGCACCTCTGCAGTTTGTGCATATGGATTCAGCCAAACTTTGCAGACAAATTCGGTCTCGGCTCAGGCATGGAACATGGAGTCAGTGAAGTTATCAACCTCGTTTCGTTTATGAACTGGGTATTCTTGGGATTCGACTTCAACAATGATGGGCTGCCTGACCAGATTGGCTTTGTAGTACGTCAAATCCTCGTTACTGACGAAATTGGTGCCGGGAGCAATGATAACAAGAGCAGCCGGAACCAAACTGACCACGGATACTCTGATCACGTGAGTCGAATTACGCCGAAGAATGCCATGCTCTCAGTTGCCAAACATATCAAGCAGAAATTCAAAGGCTGTTGTGTTTCACTGGGCTTCATTTATCACAACATGGCACCGGCTTTTGCAGCGACCAACTTGCGTAAGCATGCATAAGTCATTGAATCAAGACCACATGACCGCAAGATACTACGCTTGATTTTTTGAACAACCAGGGGGCCTTTGCACGGAGAAAAGTATTGGACTCATTTCTGGTTACTTGCATTCTCACAAGATCGCCAAGTTCGACGTGTATCGTGGAATGATGCACGTGATGGGACACTTGTTCGGGTCGCACAACGATGTGATTACTCGAAAAAGATGTCTGGACCCAGCTATGTCGAACTTTATCAATCCCTTTTTAATGCACCCGGTGCAAATGCTGAATGTGTACGGGAAATTTACTTATGAGTAGATATCGATTTAAGACTCAGAAGCTAATGTTTTGATTTTTTTTCCACAGCGGACTGCGACCAAACAGTTTCCGTGTCTCCACCTGCTCACGACTCCAAATAAGCCAGTTCATGTCTACACTGCGTCCTGGTTGCTTCCAGAAAATGTCATCCCGACCCTTTTGCGGAAATGGGATTCAAGAGGATGGGGAAGAGTGCGACTGTGGGTCTCCATTCGAATGCCATGCAAAAATGAAATGCTGCGGCGAACGAGATTCTTTATTGGCCTGTAAAACAATCAACACATTCCAAGGCAGTTGCTTATTACAAAAAACAGCACTACTAAAATAAATTACGAAATTGTGGTGCGATCATCGGCTAACTGTACCTAATAACATGTATGTACCATATGTGGGACTATAAAAAGGTGCGAGAGAAAAACAATTAATGATTTATCCACACCTTACCCTAAAGTTTCAATAGTCTATAATGAAGTTATTTGCTATTTGAAACGCATTTCGAGTTTTAGTACGCGGAGTCTTTTATGTTCTCAAGTAAAAGTCTATGAAAGTAGTCAAGATAACACGAGACTATCACAACTAATCACTACATTGCATTATGATGAGATGATGATGATATAAGAGGAGAGAGTTATTGAATAGGAAACACGAGATTATTCCATTATTCGTTTGGCTGCTCCATCAAATGTGGACCGGCAAGCCACGCTTCGGCGCGGCACTCCGCGTTGCGTTAAGTTCCAGTGCCTGCACTTTCTCTTACGATACAATCCTGTTCAAACAGAACCCAAAATGATTAATCGAGGACGTACAAATAAAAAATCATCATTATAGGAGTCTGGCCTTACAAGGAGCGCCATGAGTCCGATGAAGACAGCTTTGACGACCGGACTGAGCTGACTAGCAGTGTTCAGAGTTAACTTGGTGCCAGACCGCAGAATTCGCCCAACTTCACTGCCATCAGAAGAGGCAATAATCTGCACACAAATGCATATTGATAGTTTAGGTTTATTTTGTCTTGAGTGCAATCAAAGGAAAGTAACTAACTGGATATTCGGAGGCTTTGAATACTTTCTCTTGTGACTTGATAATGAAATGCAACGTTCCGCTCTCATCATAAACTTCAAAATCAGTTCGGAAGAAATTACTTTTTGTTTTTATTATCCCGATCGCACGTCCGGGGAGCACGTACACGGTTGCACGCTGTAAAACAAAGCACAACGTTCATTTATTGCGGCACAACGCACAATGCACTGAACTTTGCTGGCACCAAATAATTTCTCCTTACCTGTGGTGGAAGAAATTGTCTAAGAAATCCTTCAGAGTGGAATTCTATCCTGAGTACTTCATCATCGTCATAATTGTAAATGGTGATGGGTTTACGGCAATTCCAACCATTGAGCTGTGTTCCCGATAGAATCTCTTCGTTTGTCTCACCATTGAGGATTTTGTAATGAGACTTTTTGCCAAACAGTTCTTTAACTATACAAATGGAGCAACAAAGTTAGTTTTCGTACACACACGCAGTTGTACTTGCAGTATTTAATGTGTGTGACTTACTTCCAGAAGGATGTTTTGACACAATCACAGACAGATTTTCCAGTATGTCCAGTTCATGAGGGAATGAGGTGTCATTCGATTCGTAGTTGCAGCCGTCGCCAGTGCCGCTGTTCGTGCGCGTACCCGTGCCAGCTGCCGCGCTGTCATCGCCGCTGTACCTTCCCCACTGAACATGAGCATAGTCATTGAATTCCATCGAGACACTGCTTTGATTTGATAAAAGCATGGTTGCTTCGTTTGATTGAAAGATTCCGTGAATGCGAATAAGGCCAACGCTTAATTAGCCGCAGTGGTGCGGTTGTGTATGCGTCTGGTGTGGATTGTGGTTTGGCAAATTAATACAGTGAAATGTGGCACACAAGTACAGTCACAGTCTCACAGTATACAGCCGTACGCAAACAATTTTCATGAACTTGAGCAAAGTATCGTATTACTACACGCACTTAATGTGTAAATTATTCATCGTTAATCTAACTCCAGTACAGAAAAGGAAGGTCCTAAAGGCTAAGATTCTAAGAATTAAAGACTAAGAACTAACTAAGAACAGGATTGCATATCAATTGCATAGGAAGAAAAATCGAAG
>JAQIUU010000451.1:0-10492 GCA_034694545.1 Mesaphorura macrochaeta
GCAGTCCAGTGGCGAGGGCAGGAGGAGGCCGTCAAGGACGAGCTCAACAACCTCCTCATTCGAGTGTCCGACGTAAGGCTGGACTCCCCAGGTGTACAGCTCCCATAGCAACACTCCATACGCCCACACGTCCGACTCAACTGTGTAGCGACCCTCTAGCAAGCACTCAGGCGCCATCCATCGCACGGGCAGCGCACGTGAGCCGTCGACCCTGTAATAGTCACACGCGTACACGTCCCTCGAGAGCCCAAAGTCTGAAATTTTGACCGCGCCGTCCGCTCCGAGCAGGCAGTTCCTTGCTGCCAAGTCACGATGAACGAAATGATGCGTCGAAAGGTATTTCATACCCTCACATATTTGAGTCGCCGTGTCAAGCAGAGAATCCTGTGGGATCAAAACAAGAAATACAAATGTGCCATGCCAGTGGCAAAAATTGGTTTTTGTCCAGGAAGTGTATTTTTTGCCACAGGCTGACAAGAATTTTGAAAAATACCGCCATCTTTGTTTATATTTAGCTGTTAACTGGTAGTGCGTGGAAGTGGCAAGGCAAATTTCAATTTCTTCTTTTTGCCAGCTAGTGCCACGTGGCAAAAATTGGCAAAAATTGCAACCATAATTTTTTAGCATACATATAAACATATAAACAAAAATTGCCTTTGTTGCCAATTTTTGCCAGCCCGTGGCAAGAATACACTTCCTGCGGAAATGAAGCTGTCTGGACTTACCCTGGTAATATGTGGCTGAATAACTCCTGGATCCGCAGCCGGTTCAGCCTGCTCATCGTCATCGTGACGCTGAATGGCGACTCCGAATTTAGCTTGACTCCGAATCTTTCTCAAAACTGTGACAAGGTCTCCGCACTCCATCAGCTCGAATATCAACCAAGGGACTCCTGATTCTACTATAGAAACAAAGCACAAAGCATGCGTGTGAGACGAGACTTCTTATTAATTGCAACTGCGTTTAGTATTTTTCAGCCCAAAGCCGAGGGCTCAACTATGAAGATTAGTAACCTTCATTCTGCGCAACTGCAAGCAATATCAAAATATTCGGGTGACGGAAGTTGGTCATCGTTTCCATTTCCCTGAAAACCTCGCCGACCGAGTCGACTGAGTCTGGATGGTCTTTTCGCACTACTTTGACTGCGACCATTTGCCCGTTCAGTTCGCCTTTGAACACTGTTCCAAAAGCCCCTTCGCCAATCCGTACCATTGACTTAAGTTCAGATTGTCTCACCAGATTGACCAGGGAGAGGAGATGGGCGGGTATGGAAACCTGACCGCTGTCCGGCTCAGAAGCTCCGTACGCTGGGCTGCGTGCGAAGCGTTGGTGAGGGACGAACTGCGAACGGAGTCCCAATTGGGAATTGGGATCGCATCCTGGAATGAAGTCATAATTCATAATTATGGGCACCAATCACACTCACCAGTCCGTGCAGACCATGGCCATGACCATGGCGACGAAATCGTGTGATGAGAGACTTGCGCTTGAAGAAACAAAGTGTGAGTGTTAGTGTAAGGAGAGCTGCCATAACCAGCATGAAAGCCAAGGGTATGTGTGAGATTGCCAACTCCTTTCCCGGTGAAAGGTTGCCATGACCAGGCGGAGCGGCTCCGGGAATCCCACTTCGGTTACCATGCCCCAGCAGTATGTTTGAGTTATTGAATGCGGCAATGTGCCCAATCGACTACAAAGACATGCGAATGCCATGATTAGATCTTCAGAATCAAAAATCAGTTCAAACGCAATGTGTCACTTGGCTATAACTTACAACTGGAATTTGATTTTGAGTTGGCTGCTCGTGCTCGGTCACTGTGGCAAATGGTATGCAAAAACAAGTTCAAGTAATTGCGTAATCATAATTGCATAATTGCCGTTTAGTGTGAGCCCAACTCACCAACGATTCGATCGCACACCCAACCTTCTCTTGGCGGCAGAGTTGTGTGCCAACAGATGCAGGTATATGTATTATTCGGGCCAACCATGCATGCCGTCTCCCCGTAGCACATTTTCCCATCCGGACATGCTGTCGTCACGGAGTAAGGTCCATGGTCATCCTCGTCGTCGTCCTCCAGCTCGGGATCTGCATCTGTCTCTGTGTTAAAGGTGCAATGTGCAATTAAAATTTTCAAATTATAATCACCATTGGCAAGTATTATTATTTTTATTATTTTAGAAGTGGCATGGCAAGGGGATCAAGCTCAGAGCCCATCTATTTGGATTAAAAACCGCACCATTGTGGTATTTAATGACAACACTACACCACACGCGAGACGCGACGCGGTTTACATTTCGCAACATTTTGCAATGTGAGAAAGCATTTTCTAGTTCGAAGAACACTGGCAAGCATTTCAACCGCGATTTGCTGAGATTCTGAGCAAAAATTGAAAGCGGTGAAAGTGTGCGAGTTTCTCGGGCTAACCTTGACTCGGGTTTCGAGTTTCTGTTTTGTCTATTGCGATTTGCTTCATGCAAACACAAAATAAATACTTTATATTTCCCATTAACTCCACCGCTGCTTTTGCCCACTCATTCATTGCCGTGGTGTCAATGCTTTTGCTAATTGCGACGCTTTCTCCGAACCTGCGCGCTAGCTTGAAGCAATAGCTAATAGTTAACTAGCTTGTATTTCTGTATCCCCGAGGCATTCATATTCATGCCGTTGCAGTTGCCGTTGCCGTGGCGGGTGTCATATTAAGAACGGTGAAAGGGCTTAACACGCAGCGATAGCGATTCCGTCCCCATGCAGAAACCGTATGCATGCTCATCGCTTGCGAGCTAAGATGAGTAATTTTTGGCAAAATTTCTCCGAATGAAATGTGTGAACAGAAATGAATTCGCTTAATTAAATGCAAATGTGCTAATGTACATTCAACTTCAACTCACCGGCAAATTCCCCTTCTTCCTCGTACTCGCTGAATTCGTGCGAGTCGTCGTCCATTGCTTCTGTAGAATTTCTTTTCTCCATTTCCCGAGTGCTTGAAAGTGTAGAATTACAAACACACCCAAAGGCATACGTTCGGTGGTGGCTTTGTTGCTAATTGCTAATGCTAATTATGGATAATGAAGAAGCTGAGTCCTGAAACTGTAGCAACTTTTGTGGAAACGGACGACGGATTCCGCACGGATATGCGTGCGGTGACGCTGACCGTTGACAGCAACCAGTTTGTTGCTTTCTCTCTGATACCCGGTTCTCGACTGCTTTGAATGAGTCCCAAGCATGAGTGAGTATACTTGTATACTAAGCACAGAAATTTCTGTACGTATTTCATTAGCACAACGTCCTGAAGCCGGAGCCGGACTCTCTTCCGTTTAGTTCCTATTCCTGGAGAAAATCATTCATCAATTACTTGACTCGATCCCATCATAGATAACAAACCGAGGAGAGTTGCCAGTCAGAGTGAAAGCCAACATTTCATCTGGCTTTGGTTTCACAAACACATAAGCTACAACATACATATAAACATGAAATGTGTGACAGTCTGACAGTGAGAATTTGCATTTTGTGTACTTCACTCTCGCGCAGCGGGGTTCGTTCCACCGTAAACCGGCCATCATTACAATGCACAAGCGTTTTTGGTTTAAACCAAGGCCGAGTCGACGTGGTGTATTTGCGCTTTGTGGTTTGTATTCAGATTTGGCGAAAAAAACTTTTTGAGCGTATTACGCAATTTTGGCCAGCTGCTCCTTATTTATGTACAAGCACGTAGACAGGTGAACGGTACCATTCATTGTTCAAGCCAATGAGCAAAAATTTGGCGTCGCGTGAAATTTCACGGCTGGAGTTAATTTTCATGGTAAAGGGCGAAGTATTATTGTTGTCCAGATTGTTGACCGGAACCCAATCAGGAACCCAATTAGAACCCGACAACCTATACAACACTATCCTTTGCACTTGATATTAATTTTGTGTAATTTAAACTAGAAAGCATTCTGAACCCGCCTTGTCATATTGTCATGGAATGATAGTCATTTTAATTGGCTACAACATACTATTATTAAAAATACCCTATAAATTGTATGAGTAAACAAATAGGTTGCAAATCATCTAATTCAACTGAATGACCAAAGTGGCACACAGCACGGATATTAAAAATCGATTAGTATATATATGTTAAAACTGCACGTCCGAGCATGGCCCCATAGAAACACTCATCGTGGCTTCAGACTTAATCGGAATTGAGGCATAGCACGGTAGAAGAATAGACGTCCTTGGCGATACTGATAAGAATTTCAAACAACGTCCAAAGGTCAGCCTCCCTACTAAACGTGTGTTAAATGAAATTGTTTGATCAGTGTTTTAAGCGGCCAAATCTTAACGGAAAAAAATCGTCGCAGCTGTAAATTTAAAGGAAGGTCTGCTCTATCAGCTGGTGTAATCAGTTTTTCTGTACGATGAAGGAGCTCGGTGGCGATTTTGTTGAAAGTTTTTGGAAAATTTGGTTGCGTTTGCCGGTAAGAAATTCCACACGTTTAGTAGGGAGGTTGACCTTTGGGCGTTGTTTGAAATTCTTAAACGTAGCGCCAAGGTCGCCCATTCTACCACCGTGCAGTTTATTGAATGCAATTGCGATCTTCGTCATAGCGTCCTTGGCAGTGTATTCGTCAGAGTGATTCGAATTGGCAAAATTGATAATGTCCAGGAATTCCTCGTCAATTATTTCGATGTGAACCGAATCTGTATTGTCTTCCTCTTGTTCGTGTCTTCCAATTTTTATGTCCAGATCCATGTCCAATGGTTCCAGTGAGTTCATGTGAATGCGAATCCATTACTGCTGGGTTTGCTGTTGGTGGGCCTCTGCTGACTCTGATAGAAGAATCTCGGGTGACTGAAATCTCGAAAGAATTTCGATTTCGAGTACGAAATAACTCGAGTGAATTCGATTTTCTGCCGAGTGTCGAAATGAACAAAAAGTCAAGGAAGGAGCTGATTGAGTTGAGTTGATTCGCAATTGTAATGAAACAAGTGCTTCGCCCTTGGTCGCTATACAGCGACGAGAACCGCTCCCCCCCCCCCCGCCGGCACCACCCCACCCACCCACGACTCCACTCCACACACCAATTGTCGTAATCCCACCCACCCACTTGCATATGTTAGAATCCGCTGTGGTCCGCGGCGGTGGTACTCTTGGATACAGGCGCTGTGAATGATCTCGCCCGCTGCATATGTGCGAGTATGCTGTCGCTCGCGGCGCGCACCTATACAGGCCAGGTTGGAGAACCAGGTTTTCCCAGATTCGTTCAACAAAAGTACGCCTTCGGCGCCCATTTGTAGCCCAAATCTGTCCAAACCTTTGGTTCTCCAACCTACCCTGCACAGGTGATGGGAAACATTCAATTGCCACACCATCCACCTGCATATGCGCGAATACACTGTCGCTCACGGCGCGCACCTATACAGGCCAGCTTGGAGAACCAGGTTTTCCCAGATTTGTTCAACAAAAGTTCGCCTTCGGCGATCATTTGTAGCCTGAATCTGTTCAAACCTTTGGTTCTCCAACCTACCCTGCACACGTGATGGGACACCTAAGTTGGGACATGTCTGGCCAAAAAATCTCCAGAACTAACCTAACTAGGTTAGTTCTAAAACTAAAATTTTATTATACGTTTGCATATAAGCGCAACGAAGGACTTCGTAGGGGGAAATGGTTTTGCGAAAACTTCGAATTCCCGAGGATCACTCAAAGTCGAAAATGTCGGCCATGTCTATGCCGATCTGGTGCGGTAACTTGAGTTCGACGCGTCAGTTTGGGGCACAAATTTTTGCTATAGGTTTGCATATACGCATAACGAAAGATTTCGTGGGGAAAATTAATGATGCGAAAATTTCGAGATTCCCCAGGATCGCTTAAAGTGGATTATCTCGGGCATGCGTAGACCGATCAGGTTGCGGGAACCTGCGTTCGACGCGTGAGGGTGGGGCGCAAATATTTGCTATAGGATTACATATAAGCATAAAGATGGGTCTCGGAGGAAAAAATCATTTTGTGGAAAATTTCAAATTCCCGAGGATCACTTAAAGTGGAATTTCCCGGGCATACCTTGACCGATCTGGATGCGGTAACTTTCATATGATGGGTCGGGTTTGGGTGAAAAATTTTGCTATAGGGTTCCATATAGGGATGACCAAGGGTTTCGGAGAAAAAATTGATTTTGTGGAAATTTTTGAGATTTTCGAAAAACTTTGACGATTTTTTTCTCAGCCGTCTTTGGTCGGATCGGGCTGGTGCCCTAATCAAAAATGATGTACGCATCGAGATCTATTCAAAAACACTGTTTGCACAACTTGTCCACGGCCACTCAAGAACTATAATGGTAAATTCAAAATATATAGAATTGAAAGTCCAAAGACATACACCTCCGACCCAAACGAGTAAAAGTTATAAATACCTTTATTTGAACGCACTTAAGAATATTGGCTGTGACTAAAGTTGCACACAGTAAACAAAGATAAAAACGACACTCTATCCTACACGAACAGGTTTTGTGGTTTCAATTAAGCTACGATGGGTGATATGGCGATGTTTTCATTTTGGCATTAATTCGTCGAAGCAGGCCTCGCAGACTCGAACTGGGTTTTTACTGCTTGGAATTTTAGCAGTTTTTGAAGAGCAATCTTTGCAAAAAATTTGTCCGCAGTGCTAAAAGGAAAAAAAGTAATTATTTAACATGCGTGTCGATCAAAATAATATTCGACCGAAAGTAAACTAACGCGGCAATGATGTTTCCTGTTGGTTAGGGTGAACTCTCTCTCGCACGTTGCGCAAATAGTAGCTAAAGCGTCATCTGCCCACTGTCGTCCGTTCAACTTGGCACTTTCCATGACCTACAAAATAGTGACACAGGCGCAATTATGGACACAAACGCTCTCACACATATTCTGTCTTGTTAAGGCAGATAACTTTTCAAGGTTTATTTAGTAATATTTTACGCTGAAACATACCAAGTTTTGATTTTCACGTCCTAACTCTTGAAGAGCCGCGGCTGAATCCTCCCTAAAATTTGACATGCACTGTTTATGTACAAACTGTAAGTTATTAATACTTACAATTAAATGAAACTCACAGTTTACGTTTAAGTTCACTCATGGCTTCATGCAATTTTTCCTTCTCATTTGCGTCTGCAAGGCACCGTTCCATTAAAACACCATATTTGTGCTCGTTTATCTTGATGTTCTTGTCATACTCTACACAGAACAACATAATTATTTTAGTTAAAGTATCCACAGCTAATTCCTGATGTCTGGAATGAATTACCTAGCTTCTCTACCAGCATTGCATCAACTTTGTCCTGCAACAGACTAAGTTTCCCCGATGACTCGACAATCTCCCCCTTCAATTGGTCAACTTCTTTGTTTCTCTCTTCAAGTTGGGCTTGGAACGATTTTTCCTTCACATTTAAATTTTCAATTCGTTTCTCCAGTTCCACCTGGGTAAATTCCATCGACAATTATTACCTTGCAGACAATAGGCACAATCTACAATCATTTTACTTCATTTTCGTTAATTTACCCGTGCGTTGTCAGCAGATTTTGAAATTTCTTCGTTGTCTTTCTGCATGATTTTCACCTGCGTAGCAGATTGTTGAGCCTCTTCCTTTAATTTCGCAATCTGAGCTTCGTAAATTCTTTTTGAGTCTTTGAATTTTTCTTGCAGTTCATCGAAATTTTGCTTGCTACTCTTAACTTTATCGAGTAATGCAATTTTTTCTTTTTCCATGCTTGCCATGCTCTTAGTCAACTCATCTGTCCGGCTTTCAAGTGAGGCTATCTGAAGAGCAACCTCATGCTTTTCTTCCTTAACCTTTGAGAGCTCAGATTCAGATTCTTCTTTAATGCATTGGATTTTGGTCTCGAACTCTTCTTTCTTTTGTCGTAATTCTTCAGATATTTTACTCTGTTCTTCTTGCGACCGTTCAAGCAAATTCTGAAGTTCGGAAATCATATTCTGAGAATTCTTTAACTCGTCTAATTGTCTCTCCACTTCACACCGCAGGCTAGAATTAGTAGTGGCCAATTCCTGTGTCTTACTTTCCTAGAAAAAGTACAGTCCACCAAATTAACGTAAAAAAGACTGTCTATCTATATAGTATATTATAATTTTGTATGAATCTTACAAGTTCTTCTCGGGTTTCCGCGTACGTAGTGCGTAACACTTCCATCTCGTCAGCTAGCACTGAAAATTGCTGCTCGACTTGGATTAGTTTATCCTTACTTCGAGCTAATTCTTCATTAACTTCCCCCTGTGTACAAAGTATTCAATTATGGCTTAACCGGAACATGGTTGAGATATATTTCAAATAGATTACACATTCTGGTACTAGTATACCTTTTCCCTGAGCTGTTGACGCAATTTTGCAATTTGTTCGGCCTGGACGGTCGACTCAGCCACCAAACGAGCAAGTTCCGCACCCGTTTGAGACAGCTCCATTTTCAAATTATGCATGTTCTTATTAAGTTCACTAATTTGTACATCGTCTGCTTCTTTCTGTGTTTTCATGTTGTTAAACAGACTCTCTAGTTCTTCTTTTGCTGAATTTACGTCAGACAGTTGCTTCTGAAGTTGATGATTGTTGCTCATGCACTGTTCTAACTTGATGTTAGCTTGCGTCTAGGATATCAAGTGGCAACACAAATTAAGGTAGTTCTGAGTTGAAGGGCTGGATTTGTGGGGTACGCTATCTGATCTTACCTCCAACACCTCAGATGGGCTCTGCTCTTTTAACTTCTCGCAAAAGCTAAGCTGGGCATCCGCGAATGCTTGTTCTCTTTCGTGAGCTTGTTGGTTCAAGTTGCTGATTTCCTGCTTCAGATTTTGAATCTCCTCTTCCTTCTGAAGTCTCAGATCTTCCATAATCTTCTGAACAGACACCAACTCTTTTCTGAGCACCTCTGTGTCGTCAACACTATTTCTTGAGTAATTAAAGGCACATCACACACATTTAATTCCGTCATTCATTAGCCTTTAATTTACGCTTGTACAGTAAGGAGCGAGCGAATCACGACCAACCTATGAGCAAGCTGCATTTTCAAGGAGTTGTTTTCTTGTTTGATTTTATCAACTTCTCCTGTCAAGTTCACAACGGCTAGATCATTATCTTTCCGCAGTTGTGATATTTGCTCTATTCGTTCCCCCAATTGCTGCCTCAACAAGGTTACATCCGAGGTGACTACAATTATAAAGTGGGTATTATACTACTTCGCAAAAAAAAGCAAATAAAGAGTTGAACAAGTTCGTGTGTAACTTTGTACTCACGTAAAGCGTTGGCTGCCTGTAGGTCCTTCTCAGCACCCTTCAGTGCGTCCAATTCACCATCGCGTATTTTTAAATTATTTTGACACTTCTGAAAATCTTGGAGAATTTCCTTGGAGTAATTTCTCTCTGACTGTTTCACAGGGATGTTGAATTTAATTAGCCTAGTCCTTAAATTCTAACGAGCGAATAAATGAAGCAAGCTTACGTGCAATGAATTTTGTAAGCTCTCAATCTCCAGTTGCATGTTTTTAATGTCTTCGCCAATTTCGGACAAGTTATCACTGCGTTCATCGCTGTTAGCTTCCGTTGGTTCGGTGTGAAGAGCTTCATAGTGGGTTTGTAACGCGTCAGGGGACGAGAATGCGGTCATGCACAAGGGACACAGAAACCCTTCAGCCGAGTGCTGCTCTTCATCGGCAAGTTGATGCGAAGGTGAGGAGTCATCAGCATTGCTGCCCTCGTTACTATTCTATTGGAGTAGAAATTACGGATACGGTGTGAAAGATTAAGATACAAACTTTAATTACATGGTTTCCGAACAGAAACTTACGGTGACACGGTTAATCAAATTCTTAATGTTGAACATCACGGATTGGAAGCAAATCTGTCTTTTCTTCAGTCTAATTCAGGTCAGGCACTACTGTTACGACGCCTGTAGCAAAAATATTGATAGTTACTCTCACGACTTAATGGCATGTGTATAACGATTTACATGAAGGACTTACAAGAGTTTTTCCAGTGGCTCCTTCAATACCAGTTCACCGGTTGCATATTCACTAACTAATTTGCACCTAAATTGCACTGTGTGTTGCCAATTGCTTAGCAGCCAAGCGTACTTGATTTGTCTGGCTATAAAGCAAAATCTTTAAAACAGATAAAATTGTATTTACAGGTGCCGACAAATCACATTGCACGGAGTTAACTGCGGTAATTAGAAAAGTGGGAGGCCTCGCTAAGCTATACAAACACTCCACGAATTCGCGATTTAAAATTACAAATTAAATGTACAGGTAGTAGTGCAAGAGGAGAATTTAGTGACAGATGATGGAAAATACAAAAATACACATGTTGTGTTTATGTATTGCATGGATGTTGCGTATTCGATGTTCTGTCTCTGTGCGTAGAAAGAACAACCGTCTAGTTCCAACCCAAAGACGACAACTAGGGAATCCAATCTCAGCGTATTTTTTAATCTCATGAGATTGAGATTTTGAGATTAAGAAAATTGAGATTTGAGA
>JAQIUU010000452.1:0-10481 GCA_034694545.1 Mesaphorura macrochaeta
AGGAGGTTTCTCAGTGAATTGATTCAAACACAAACGTAAGCCCAACTTACTCATTCCAATCGTTATAAATCTAGAATTTCAGAATTTGATAAATACCCTCAACGCGTCTGGTTCCAACACAATGAAGCCGACCGTCGCTTTTTGCTGCTGCCTTGTACTGGCTGTCTTCTCTGTGCAGTCCAAATCGGTAAGACAGCAAAGGTAGACTGTAGACTGTAGTAATTTCCCAATTTTGAAGATCACGTCAGGCTAAATAATTTGATTATATTTACGAGTTCAGGTTTCCAAACCACTTCTTTTGTCTCAATGCCCATTTCCGGATCCCATCGACCATTCTGTTTTCTTCGCGGACCCAGAGAATTGCTCACGCTATTATGAGTGCTCCAACGGTGTGCCAATTAGCATGCCGTGCGCGCCGGGACTCATTTGGGACCAGGAAGAGCTGACTTGCATTATTGGCCGGTGCGATTCGAAACTAGAGTAATTTCCTTACGTCCGCTGACCGTGACCGTGGATCTACAATTTCTTACAAGCTTTTTTATAAATGAATAAATAAAATCTGTAACCAGAATCTGAACAAGTTGCCATCATTTTCACTGATCGCGACAGCTTCGATTTGCGCAATGGTTAGGATACGAACTTTATTTAAGCACATTGAACATAAAGAACGAACGCAAGGAATATTAGTACAATAAAATTGATGTTCAAACTTTTAGCATAACTCATTCACAACAGCCACAGCTGGCTTGCCCATACTTTGTTGTAAGAAGCCATTTACGGACTCCAACGGCCAGCACACCACTAACAACGATAATTGCACCAGCCGTGCTGTAGTGAAATGTGAAAATATGAGAAATATAGAAATTAATTCATTCAGTACACCGTAAATTAAAGATTTTTACCTCAGCAAATCCGGCACGACGTTCAAGAAGATGAATTGGAGTAGGAATGCAAAAAGTACATCCAAAGAACGCACTAATGCCACCGGTCCAGCGTTCTCCATTGTTAGCGCTTTGTTGATACTAGAAATGGAAAAAAATGCTCCCCACAATCCGGCTACGAGGAGACATTCAGATAGGTTCTTCGGAACTATTGCCGACCACTCTTCAAATATTAGGTACAGAGGCAGCGAGACGAGGAAGCCCGCTGTTCCCAAAAATAGTGTCATCAAGAAAACATTGGAGTTGTGAATTTTTCGCGTCACAACGAATTTCAGTGACAAAGAAATGAGAGCACCACTCGCCAGTGCAATTCCAATCTAGAAATGAATAAGTAAACTCAAAGTAATCGGCTATCATGCTTTTTAACCTGAACACTGGACAGCTGAGATATTTATGATTTAGGTCTGTACCAAATGCTGACTGTCAAACTCCTTGCCCCCGATTAGCATCGGTGGTTTTGTTATTAGTACCACTCCACAGAATGTATACAGGGCAATAAAAATGAAAATGACTCCACAGGGCTCATTGACTACAAAATGTGCGATTATGGTTGTAAGAATCGGAGAGCTAAACACAATCACAGTCATGTCACCAACGTCCAGGTACTGCAGTGAGCAGGAACGAAAAACCACGGATGCCGCTTGAAGCACGCCTTGGAGCTGTAATAATTTACCAATGCAAACAGGGTCATGTCACAATTGCTGATTGTGACAAATGACAAATATTGTCAAATATTGTGATTTTGCTGAATAATTTCATACCATAAGAATTTTCAAAATGCTCCGCTTATGCTGGTCCGACAACGGCCAAATCTCGCTGACAATCTTCGTTCGTTTGACTCGAATTCCTCTGCAGCTCAAGCCGAAGTCATGGACTGCGATTATTGTTGCTGACGGTAAAATGACTCCCAAGTTGAAGAGCATTGCAGTTCCAAATGGTGGAAATCCTCTCTTCTGCAAAACTTTCACATCCAAGAATGTCAACGAGAAGAACATACTTGCGGCGAGTGCGAAAAGGATTCCGCCATATTTGGCGAACCAATTCAGCGTCGATGCATTTTGAGACGGTGACTGCTGCCCTGTGTCCGATTTGGTTTCACTTGCGTCTCTGGAAGTGGAGTACGATTTTTTATGTCTTAGCTATGGTGTGCATATGCGTCTGTTAATTTCGGCTGAATGTCAGACATTATCGACAAATTACTGATTGCATGATAAGCATCAGCCAATCGGCACCGGTTTGTAATGAAGGTCAAGATTCTTACATGGTTGAAAATGTTGTCACAATTGTCTCATTACTCACGGCTACAGAGACTGCGCTAGATCCACTCATCGGATAATCGTCCCTTCGTCTAGAGCAAAGCAAGCAAATAAGTGAAAGCGGTGCAAATTAACATGATCTTTCTTAGCAGCTTACAATTGCTCACTTACGCGGAACATGCACAAAGTTGGCTACACATATGAGACATGGCTTCGCATCAGATATCTGCTCACAGGCTCACTCGGCCAGTCGTGTCGCAATAATATGTGAGGTGCTGAATCCCCTGAGGGAGAAAGTTGATGCTCAGTTTCACTTCACTGTTCAGGGCAGGTTTTTTGAAGATTGCGGATTGCTGCAGATATCAGGTACTGCGTCATTGTCTGCTCACTACGAGAGACTTGGTCAACGATGTTGTTCTTGTGTCGCCACTTGTGAACTGAGTAAGTTCAGATTACACCTGCGATGTTCTCATAAAATTGTTCAATGATCAGACGCTGACGTTGGCATTTTCAGACTGCTTCAACTTCTTCTCCCTTGTATTCCCGTGTATTCTTGTCTTTTAATAGACTGGTAACGAGGCAACGAGCTGGCAGTCAGACAGCCTAGGTCGAGGTCGCGCTCTGACACGTTTCTTGCAATGGCTGACAGAGAAATAAAATGTTCCCAGTACATTCTCTTCAGAACTGTACAATTGGAAAATATTGATATTGCTCGTTTGTTGTTCTATTGTATCTATTACAATACAATAACTTTTAATCCCTTGTTCTTGGAAGGCTGCACGAAAAATTGAAACTTGGAAAATAGGTCTGTAGATGGACAAGTTCGCAGTGAAAAGCGGGGCTGTATTAACCCTTACGGTGATAGTTGCGGTTTGACTGAATTCGCAACCAGCAACAACCAGGTATCCATCCATTCCTGGCCTAGTACAATTCGTGTTGATGCAAAAACCTGTCGTTGAAGGGATTCCTACACTGACACAAACCGGTTCGATACTGCAAAATCTGAATCCTCAATCCCCCATGTGCCATTGTACTTACGCCATGTCTTGTCCGTATGGACTTTGAGCGATGAGGAAGCGTCATTTTACCTGTTCCAGTGTCATATCTGACATTATACAAGTTAATACAAGGCCATAATCGTGCCGTAATCACAATCGGCCTAAGCTACTCGCCTTTAATTACTACTAATTAGTAGACCGTATCAGGGCCATTAACTTCAGGTTCAGCGCACGACTACGCTGCAGATTAGTTAGCTTGTTGCACTCTATGATGTTACTTTTACTATAACTCGAGTGACTCGACTCATCACTCATGAGTTATGCTTCTGTGACTGTGTCAGAGTCACTTTGCACCTGCGGAAGAAGAGTGACCATTTGAGTTGGACACTGACTGGAGTCGATGGTCGAATTAATAATTGTGTGGGCATCCGATTCTTAGGACACTTGAAAGCTCGATTTCCAACAAATTTTCAATCCAAATGATACAACATTAAATAATTTGAGAATATGAGAATTGTTCGGTCATCTATAATAAAGTTGGCTTGGTCGACTGAGAAGCCGACATTTTTTTAACTGTGAATATCACTTAATCTCGCGTATCATGAGCATAATGAACGTGAAGTTGTCCAGTTGAGTCCAGTCTAGTCTAGACCGTGTCAACTGTAGTGAAATCCAACATCATCTGGTTTTCAGACTTTATTGTAATTGCTACCTTCTGATGCAGTTGAATAATACTGTACACTGATAAGCACAAGAATCAAGAAATATGGATCACAAACCCACACACATTTCACGCAAGAATGCCTGCAACTTCAATCCATTCATTCGTTCCCACGAGCTATTGCCATTGCCATTGTCATTACCCCATGCCATTACGCTTGACGGTGAGCTACGCAATGTCCACTTGCTGACTTGCTGACGATGAAGGTGAAATGAGTTGTCACGTCTCTCTTGTAATGTTCATGTCCAGCGCCTGCGGTCTACTGGATTAATTCATACAACTGTGCAACACAATGTTTATACAACACGAGAACGTCATCAACGTCATTATTGCCATCACATTGTATGGCAGCGAATATGATGTGGTATTTTCATTGTCAATTTATTCTTGTGAGTGTAGCATGCAGCACAGAGTACAGCATCGACCTTGACAAAGACATCTAACTTCAAGTGTCATTTCCAATTGCCATTGCCAAAGTAAATACGACGACAGCTTCTTTCCTTTTGTATGTGCGATTTGCAATATGAATGCCCAATATTCCAATAATAAGGTTCCTCCGCGCGTCACGCCTCACGTTAGACGCTGCACACTGCACAGCACAAGCAGAATATGGCTCCAAGTGTCGTGTAGCCTGTACCTTTCTACAGCCGCAGCATGATAGTCTGCTAGCAACATAAGCGCTAGCGAACGGTCATGGGAAAATCATGGCACTCTTGCATGGCGCGTGGATGGAAATTTCCACGGATCACTGAATTTCGTGCCGTGGTGTACTTTGATGTTTTTGATTACATCAAACTGAATTCAACTCAGGCCCAACAACACCGCTGGCGTTATCGCAAAATTTGAATCCTCGTGTGTGCTGCGTTTGCAGCGCGTGTAAACTGAGATTTGATAAAAATATTTAACGCATGAGCTGATGTCGACCAAGCCGCGAGCAGGCCATTAATTTGCGGGGAACTGATGAATGGTAGTGGTAAATTCTGCATTGAAGTATCCACAACCTACGCACTAAAAAGTCTCAAATTCCCTCATCTCATTCTCATGTGGCGGAGCTCAAAAGGAGAATCTTGATTTGAATCACCTTGCTATTGGGAGCAGCTGCATCTGTACCTCACCGCGATCTTGATTATGCTCTGCATCTTTCACTGGTTGCTGTTGTTGAGCTTTAAATCATCTTTCTTTATTTGCACAAACAATAATCATGATAATATTCACAAGAACATGGGAGAAGAGGAACGTGAGCACGGGCAAGGCGAACTGCAGAACGCTAGACTAAGGCAGTCGCTAAGTCAAGTAAAGTAAAGAGCAAAGGGAAAATGCGAAAATTTGTCCGTGTATTCGCACACCATGCGTGCCCTGTCGTGAAGAGTGCGGACCTGGACTTGCAGCAAGGAGAGGAGAACGGCTGGGCTGGCAAGGCAGGGATTTAGTTTTGCAAATCCGAATCATCAGTTCAGTCGGTCGGTGCGGTGCGGTGCACGGTACGTCGGTACACATGCACGGTTGAAAGAAAGAACCATGAGAAATTCACTGACGTCCATATTACGTCAGTTCTGACGTCAAACACTTCTTTTGCATGTCCCAAGCTTCACAAGCTAGAAGCTAGACTCTTTAATGGTGATAGTAATGGTGCTGCTATTGGTACGTACGATATGGCTTGGCTTTGGTATATGGCACGTACGCGCACGGCATACGGAGACGAGAAGTTCTTGCAAAACTAGAATACTAAAGTTCTAAGTGTGAGTTCTAAGGTTAGCAAGAGTCAACAACTATGCTATGCTATTTCTTATGCCAAGCCACAGTCAAAGCACTTGGACTTGGATGAGTTGGGTCTTGAGCGCACACACCGCACCGCAGCACCAGCACGCGCTCCGTGCAGTTGCAAATTAATATGAAAAGGTAAGAAATGAGTCAGAGACACTGCGAGGACGAACTGGAAGAGTCAGCAAGCAGGAGGGCAGCTGAGCGATGAATTCAAGTATGAAACATGTAATTTTACTTAAAAGCTTAACGAGTTGGCAAATGCGTCGTAAAATTACACTTCTGGAATTGCAAAAAGGAATGAAGTGCAGCTTTGGGAAAGGTTTCCAAATTAAGTTTTCAGTCTCGGTTTGCACGTTGAGCTGGTCCCGGTCCGCAGTTTATCAGTGTGGACAATGACGTCGGAGATTTGACCTCGGCCCAGTATTCCACGCTCAATACCTATGCTATGTAATTACTGAAGCGGAAAATTTTCTTATCATTCTTACAAATTACAAATATACTTAAGTGGACAACTGGACAAGTTTTATTTTTGCACATGAGGCATGGCTTTAGTTAACTTGAACTTCACCTCAGATTCCATCATTCCATGGTCGTACAGACACAGTATATACAAGACACAACACAGGATTCATCAATTCGTGTAAGTTTTTTCCGTGTGAGTTTTCTCTCTTGGGTATACACACGTTGAGCTGAGTTTGAGTTCATACATTCTCCTCTGCCTCCTTATGCATGCTGTCCGCTGACCATGTCCGTGCTCTATCTTCTGCTACTGGTGTGGTGTGATGTACATACACACGAAATTCTCCAGAGAACCTATCTCACACTTTGGAAGACAGTGAAAGTTGATCGTTTACCCGGACCACGACCACCAGTAATGTTACCTTGGCTTAGTGCTGCTGTGCTCTGCTTGGCCTGCGTACGCGTACCGCGAGCGTACATACGTACGTACCCCAGCGGCACGTTAACACCATCGAGTGTGGAATCGGATGGCTCGAACCTTTCTCCACGCGAGTATGTGTGAGTATGACTCATGGTGCATGAGTACAACACATTCGTACAAGCCACTGCTATGCTGTTGGTACTCGAGTGTGGAACATCTGAGCCATGAGCCAGGCAGCCAGTGAAAGTCTGCGCATCGCATCACAGTAAGACCGTAACGTAAGTCATCAAAACAATTATTAGGACAGTGGCGCCCTCTATTGGGAGATTGAAGTTTTTCCCCCGAGCTCGCTCTAAAGGGTACACAATTTGGCATCATTATGACCGTCTTGGATAAGGCTGTCCAAAAATGTGTTGTTGTTTCACCTACCGCCAACACATTCCGCTTAGCAGCCCCAAACAAGTGTCCTAATAATTGTTTGAAAAACAATCGTAAACAAAATCCGACAAAAATTTTCTTTGACTTTGTGCTGAAAGAGCAGGTAATGTGGAGAAAAACAAGCCAAAGATCACCTCCGTGCGACCACGCAAACCCAAGTTATGGCATTTTGAAAAAAACCAAAATACGTATTTTTAGCCGATTTCCACGCTATTTCCAACCCGAAATGAGCAAAAAGTATGTTATTTTCGGTTTCTTCAAAATGCCATAACTTGGGCATGCGTGGTCGTACGGAGGTGATCTTTGGCTTGTTTTTCTCCAAATTACCTGCGCTTTCAGCAGAAAGTCTGAAAAAAATTTCTGTCGGATTTTGTTTACGAGTTTCAGATGATCCCTGTTTTTCAAATAATTATTAGGACACTTGTTTGGCGCTGCTAAGCGGAATGTGTTGGCGGCAGGTGAAACCAGAACACATTTTTGGAAAGCCTTATTCAAGGCGGTCATAATGATACCAAATTGTGTGCCCTATCGAGCAAGTTTGCGGGGGGAAATTAAATTTCCCAATAGAGGGCGCCACTGTCCTAATAATTGTTTTGGTGACTGTACATTCGTTCGTTTAATTCGGGTGTAATCGATCATTCGAAACAAGTTGAGCCACACCTTGGACAAATTTGTAATCCCCGCGGGGCTTACGCACATTCCATCGCACATTGGTGATTTTAATCCATTCTAATTCTGTGTCGCAATCACGGCGCGTAATGGCGTAAAGCATTGGCACTGCAAGACCCGCATTAGTCCATGGTTAAGCTCACCAGAGCTGAGCTAATAGCAAAAGCGTAGAACGAAGGCTGCCAAACCCAAAGCTAAACATTGCTGATAAGTTTGCGGTTTTTACCGAACGGTAATCCTACAGAAGCCAGAGTTTTTGCGTTACCAAACTCGAGAAATTCATGAAATAATATAAAATGAATACGCTAATTTTATTACCGGCTCAAATTTGTCGGGTGAGTATCGAGTGTGTGTCTAGCCATTGTATGTATAATTCGCTCACTATATAACGTGCTCTCAGGAATCGGTTAACTAAAACTGTGATGGCTCCTTTCTTCATCCTATTAATAATTTCCATCTCGTTTTGTGTGTCCTCCACTTTTGATGCGGACGAGAATCAGCCGAGATTTTTGATTGAATTGGTATCCCGGGGCAGCAAGACTTATTATGCAGAAATTCTATCAACTGTAAGTACAATTAACCCCTAATTTATTTGCTCGCAGTTGACCTGGGGTCAGGCACGTGACTACTGCACAAATGTGAACATGACAATGGCAGATTTCCAGAGTGTTGAGGACCGTGATGCCGTAGCGGAGAAACTAATTGAATTCGGTTAGTGTGTACAATACTTAATTCCCGTGCTTGACTGTAGCCGATTGCACATGAATACGTTCCTTATCCAACTTCTGCAGGGACCACGACGGAAAGCTTTTGGATAAATGCAAGCAATTTCCCGTCTGGTTATCCATTTTACTGGCGCAATAATGACATGTATGCATTTAATGGAACAAGCACAAGTGTGTACGCAGGAACGCTGAGGATTACAAACGACATTGCAACTTATCTTGCCGCCTCTCCCACAACCCTTTACAAGGTTATCTGCCAGAAGGTTAAAGGGGACGAGTGCGGAGCGCACTGAGCGTGTCTGAGAAATTGAGTTCAATAAACTTACAAATTGGCTTATGTCATGCTGGTTGTTACTTGCTTCTTTTACAGGGTTGTCACGATTTTATTTACACACCGTACTTTTTCAATTACACGTTATATTTTGCAGTCAAAAATAACTTTGGCACGGGTATTGGATTCTCCGGCTCTCTCTGGAACTTTCTGCAAATCTAGTTTCTATTTATTGGCATTTTTTACAACCAGTTCCGGGTTTTACATTTTACCCCCTCTGTTGGGATTTTTCCAAAACACGCATTTTTCATTTGCGGCCCTTCTGAGGTTCAGCTCCCGTTGCAGAAACCTGCAACCTAAAAAAATGCATCTCGCTCGATTCTGGACATGTCTAGGCATGTCCTCATTAGGGATCGCGGTCGCTACAATTTTTGACAACATATCATTCCCCCCAATCTGTGATTTCCCTAGGTTTAACGGGGTCGAAGTTCAATAGGGAAGTTTAAGGGCTCGCAATGGGGACGGCGGGTTGCACTTTGGCCCCAAATTATGATTGGCAGAGTTCCTTATGGTGTTGTGTGACACCTTAAATTTTTTTGCCATCTGATCTGGACTTGTGCAGTCACTTTTTTGCGTTTAAGTTTCCAGATGCCTTATCAGTAGTGATAAGCTGATAAGGCACATGTGTCCTTTTGTGCTCTGTTTTCTGCGGTTTTTCGTTAACTGGTAAAAAATTTCCCGGATATTTGATACAGTCGATGATGATGCTCACGATCTCATGAGCATTGGTGGTCCCAGATACGGACAAACCGCTGGCTATGGATTTGTAGATCAGCTCCTATCTTGTAAAAGTTCGCGACGTCTGATCTGCGTTCATGCACAATTTTCAGACAGGTTACGTCAAAATGGAGCTTGCACTTAGCTAGCGGGACAAATGAAGAAAGGCTATGCAAAATTTCAGAGTGAACCCTCCAAAAACGAAGGAGTTACAGCGAAAAGAGTTTGTGTAAATAATTTCGTGATAACCCTCTGTAAGCTGTCTTTAACCCATTGCGCGCAATCAATTTGGCCACGTGCCCCATTCAAAACGAGTGTTTAATTTTTCTATGAGATGTTGATCAGTCAAGGTAAAAATGTTTTTGTTAAACATTCAGAGAAAAAATTGTTGAATTCATTTGGCCCCTAAACTCCTTGATTTCATTGAATGGGACCTGCTAGGCTGGCCTCTTGTCTCCAAGCTTCGGCCAAGTAGCTGGTCCTGTAAGAACAGAGACAGGAAGCCGATGCACTCATTTTTTGGACAAGGGACTCTTTGTCTAATGTGCAAGAAAGCGGAACTGGCTGCCACTTCCCAACTGGCAGCTGCACAGTGCACATTCACATTTAGATTGCATCAGTTAGCCTTTATCATGCTGGCGGTATTGTTAAGGCTGGAGCTAGAGTAGCAGATAACTGGACGATAACAATAACCAGCGTGCAATGGCAATGACATGATAATGATATACACGCACTAGAATTACCGTCGCGGCTGCGATGGGCACGTGAGAAGCGCGCCCAGTCCTTCTTGCTGCAACGGATCTCATACGGTAATGCAGCGGCTGTTTTGGGTACTTTGCCTCGTTCTCATAAATTTGAGGAAATATTTCTACTTCAGTAATTGTGTATTCTTTAGTTCAATTTCAGCGTGCTCTTCCCTTTATGTGTTTTCCCGATTATCTTTTACCTATGGAGGTTTTTGGATTGTGTATTAGTTTTAGGATTCCCTTTTTGTCATTTTCTCGCCTACTGATAATAAAATTGCTGAGATGGACTGGAATT
>JAQIUU010000453.1:0-10480 GCA_034694545.1 Mesaphorura macrochaeta
AGGACGGGAAACGGAAATGGTTTCTCCAAATAGAACTTCCAACAGTACATTTTTACTTTGTACTGAGGATTATGTGCACTGATACGGCAGACAAGCCGATCAGTTGTGCAATACAAGGTTTGCGAATCAAATTGATCTGGAAATTCTAGAGCTAAGCACGTATACGCTTACTCTGGTCGAATTTCACTTTTAAGTGTAAGGTCCATGGATAAATCAGTGTGTTTGTCAGTTTGTACAATTGGGTTTATACGCTTAGTCGGCAAAACCCGCGGACAGAATCTTCAGTTCCGGGCCTTCAACAGTTCTCAGCCCGAGTTAGTCAGCTGTGGCCATCATTATCTTGATCGAAGCAGCTTTGCAGAAATCGTCCAATGCTCGAAGTGAAACCAAATTCACACAAATCATGAATCCAGTTTTTGCAAACATTCTTCTTGTTCGTCTTCACAAATGTTTCAAGCAAATTTCTTGCGGAGTCTCACACATGCATTGGTAGGTTGATATTCGGACCACTCAGTCCTGCTGGTGTCCGACGTGGAATTCACAAGCGCTTGGTGTTTGGGTGCACGACAGTATGATGTTTATTACTGTAGGGTTTATATAGACGCTGCGTGCGCAATTAGAAAACCCTCAAGAATGTAAAGTATGTACTTTGTACGGGCGAATACAAAGTACAAAGAAAGTATTCGTGATTTCTATTTCTACAGCTCAATATTTTGGGGAGCCACTCGTTTGTTTATTACGGTTCTGATACGGGAGACAGTTGCAAGTCTTGCAAGGACCAACTGCTCTTTAAGATAGTGTATGCAATTGGTAATCTTACAGATTCGAGTCGTCGTACTTATACCAAGTCTGTATGTTACCTTCGAATCTTACATTTACCAAAGTCGTAAATTAAACTCCGTCCAGTTAATTACACAGGTGTTCATATTCATACTCAGTTACATATGCTGTACGACTTGAAGTCGCTTTCAATGTGGAAGATGGAAACGCCTAAATGCTCCATTTTTATGACTAGAATGAAACAAATGACGGGCACACCTTGATAATTTATACGTGACAGTTGCTTTCACCAACTCAATTAACTGTCATTCAGATTTCGGATCCATGCAATGATGCAATGGACCGCAGAAGCGGGCAACAGGGCAATAGTTGTAAATACTTGTAGCAAAGAAATTTAGAATTCATTGGGAGAGCTTATTGTGTTGTTGTGCATGTATAATTTTAGTATCGTGTTAATTATACAACAGACTTGCAAGTCATGGCGAGTTTAGGTTTATGAGGTTCGGTTGGTAGTAACCTAATCTGTAAATTGATTGCAGCGTACCGTATTTTTCGAAATGAGGCCCCAGGGTTTTTATTGTTTCAATACCATGATTTTGACATGATCATTGCAAAATAAACGCCCATGGGCTTTTATTTCGACCTGGGCGTTTATTGTTTCAAATGGAGAAATGTATTTACAAAAAACCATTAATTAATTAATATGATTCGTCGATTAGGATCTCGTCGTCCGAATCCAACTCCAATTCGTTAATGTTGTGATAATCTTCTTCTTCGTCCCCTTCTGCCAGCAACAAAATATCATCAATGTCATCTTGCCTCTTTTTGAGAATAAAGTTGACCACCTTTTCAATGTAATCAGCCGGTGGCTTTTGGCACACAGTCGTTCTCCTTCGTAGTGAGAAATTGTGCCGGTGCAAGAATCTAGTCAGCCACGAACCGTCTCCAGTAAATTCAGATTGGCCATGCTCATGATTGAGACTCGCTGCTTTCAATAGTATCATATTTCGAGACACTGGCAACTTTTCATTCCTTTGGTCACGAACCCAGTCAGCTAGAGACTCCTCCAAACTCCCATATTTCAATTTGCGACCCCCACCCGCTAGTTTCCTCCTTTTCGCGTTCTGGCCGCCTATTAAATTGCGGGGCGAAGGAGCGGTGTTTTCTTTTTGGAGTTTCCATTGTTGGTCTACTTATCGTAATTATTTATTGTGATTCCACGCACGAATAAGTATTTAGTCCACAAAACAAAACAAAGCTATCTGCCGCCGTTTGGAGCTCGCTTTCTACAGCTCTCAATTCTCTTTGTTCGCCCATGGGCGTTTATTTCGGCCTGGGCTTTTATTGTTTCAAATAGCCGATTTTGGCGTGATCATTGCAGAATAAAAGCCCATGGGCGTTTATTTCCACCTGGGGCCTCATTTCGAAAAATACGGTATGTGTAAATTCCTGTGACCAGTAGTTAGGTGACAATTGTCAATCTAGTATGTAAACGAATGGGGTCTTTGCTGTTTGTAATATTTGAATTTATTATTGTATTGTATTTCAAAATTTCGAGAATAAACTAAATGATGAAAGTTCAAAGTTCATCGCACACGTCCGGATGGGACACATTAATAGGGCTCGTAATTGCAACTACGAACGTAACTGGACAGACCACCTTTCCCATTAGGAACGGGTCTGCTGGCCACCAGTTGGCCAATGCCCTGGACTATGCACGACGGCTTCATCACTTCGTAGTCCTCAGCTGCTGGGTCGCGATCTGGGAGAAAGTGGCCCGACATTTATGACTTTTTCGCTGAAGTAGGAAGCTCTGACCACTCTCTGGAGCTCTGGAAGGAAGCCCTGGACTCCACATGCCGTACGCCTTTATCATGCCTGAAATCACAAACTGAAACAAGTCTAGTCTTCAATCATGAGCGGAGTGAAGGCTGCAGAAACATTCAGCGAATTCTGGTCGGCACAATTTCTTGTATTGTTGCATAAGTGCCATGCAATTTTTTAGAATTAAGTCAAGATCAACTCAAGATAAGCGAAGAAGTTGCAAATGTTCAAAATTGGTGTATAGTTTGTATTTTCTTGGTATTAATCTGGCTCTGCAGCATCGGCGGACGAAGCATGATTTTCATCCTTGCATCACAAATTCACGAATTCCCAATCAGCTGATCGGGTTGCCTATCAGCTTTTGTGTTTAACACTCACGGGGCACTTGAGAAATGCAAATTTATTCGTCGTTCAGGGCGCAGTCATCCTGTGATAATTGGCAAGAAAATGAGTACATTAAGCGTTTCATGTCCCATCATCCATCGCCGACGAGTAAAAATTTCGGTTCACGTAACACGCAGATACAAGAGCACAAGTACACAAGTATGCACAAAATTATGCACAAGTATGAGAACCTTAATTGCGCAATTTGCAATTCCCATTCGTCCATAATGCACAAACAGTGGTGCAGATGGTCGTCAGAAGCATTATAAGCAAGATTAAGAATTCTGTGATAATTTCGACATTCAGGCTACCTGTCTTCGTCTTCTACGCAATTACTCGTCAATTTGTGGTATTTGCATTGTACATTTCTTTTTCAGATTTTGTTTTGGACTGAGCAACAAAATAGAATTCATTGTCGTCGCGTCCGCCTTCGGCGGCAGACGTAAAGCCGCCACTACATTGCAGTTGCAGTTCAGATTTGACATTTGAGCAATCGTAAGCCAGTGCAATGGCCCGTGATCTTCGACCGATCATGGATCATATTGGCAGTTGAACGTCGGTTTTTATGGAAGTGCACTCTTGTGAGTGTTTCTGCGGCTCTCTGGTAAGTTAATTATGGCCCTTCTATTTTTACTTTCTTTCGTTGTCCCGAATCAGTATCAGGATGAGTCGCCCGAGCTCTCTCATGCTTGATTGAAGCAAGCACTTCTGATTTAATCTGATTGCTGCAGATGCTGACGTGGTGTGGAGTCGGAGTGCGGACGCAAAATACGCTGAACCCTCCAATTGAAACCGGCAACAACACTCGGTGGAATTATGGAGCTCGGCGAGCCTGGCTTGAAAAACTTTACGACCGGAATTATTGTTCTCATTCTCATCTGGTACGTAAAGTCAGGTGCGTACTTCCTGCTCTGTGCATGCGCGTGCTGCGTGCGTAGGTGACTTTCATTTACAATTTTACGAAAAACATGTCCGAAAATTCGCCTGTCCCAGCACACGATGTGGCCATGACCGTGAACTGATCTGATGTTACGAACTCAAAGACTGGGAGTTGAATTTGCAACTCTTCGTCTTTTAAATCGGTGAACCTTTCCGTAAAACTCATTTGAATTCGTGGCTCTCAAGCGTTATCTGCTCTCCGAACTTTCCCACTTCACGCTTGATGTTTAGGATGTATCGTTTGCCACGTTCCAGGTCTCCAAGAGCGCACCACTCTTTTGTGAGTGTGTTTTGTCCAACTGCGTTTAGTTTCTCCGTCTGAAAAATAATCAAATTGATATTGCCAGATAATTGTATTGATCTGGTGAGGGGTTTGTGGTTCCAAGAAATTGTATTTCTTAGCCATGATTAATAACATAACTAAGCCAAGTTATGGCGAATTTAACTTTATTAGGTTTGGTTGGTAGTAACCAAATCTGTAAATTGTAAATTGGCTGGCTGTAACGCATGCGTACATTTCTGTGTCGTGTCAGTCATTGGCCAGTAGTTAGTTCAATTGCCAATTTAGTAGTGTTTAAAAGAATGGGGTCTTTGTTGCTTGCAATATTTGATTTTGTTATTTTATTGAATTCCCAAATTTCGAAAATAAACTGAATGATAAATGTTCAAAGTTCATCGCACGCATCAATCAAGTCTGGTTAACAAGTCTCATAATTTAGCTCAATCGCATTATTCGGGTCAAAGTTGTACTGCTGTACATGCTCCAAAATGGCTTCCTTTGCATCACGTTCCATGTACTTCTTTGTGGAAACCACATTCCAGACTTTGTGCCCGTCCGGCTGGCAGCTGACTGTGAGCAGATAGTCCTTGTTGTCGGTCCAGGTGGCTACGACCCGTGTAATTTCTAGCCATAAAACAGCTTGGTGTGAATGAACCGCGTCTCAATCGCCGGTAATTGGAATTTCATGTTCATTACTCATGACTCACCTGTTGAATTATCGCAGTCCTCCATGTTCCTGTCCACCTTTGCGCAGCACTTGAATTTTCCAATCCATTCAATCTCGCAGATCATCTGAACCTCGTGCCCAAACCCAGAGATTCTGCTGCCACCGTTGGACGTGTCGGACTTCGCCTCGAGGCACATGCCACCCAAATCTGCCCATGACCCAAGCGGCTCACCAGTCAAGAGCTTGGCTGTGTTTGCGTAGTAGAGCTGACTGCCCATCGGAATATACTTGGCACGTTTGCTGAAACCAATTGCCTGTAGATAGAAAAATGCGTAAGTTAATTTGCAGATACGCCTTGGCCACTCATCAAGCTGCAGATTTCAGGTTCAAGCTTACCCAAACGATGTCCATCTGAGCTGGTGTTGGTGACACACAATCTCCGTCGTCGTTCACAGACACAGGCAGGGTTGAATTGCCGAGTTCGGTTTCCGTTTCCACAGGTGAGCCGTGAACTCCCAAAATTCCTCCATTGAATCCATTTGGAGGACTCACAGTAAGCAAAAAGAGTCCAATGAAGATGAAGCGTTCTACGGTTATGATCGCGATCGCACCCATATTTATAGATCAAACGTTCAAAGTTCTGGATCTGCAGCAAGATTTGGTATTTAAGGAAGTGAGCTCTGCGTCTGCCAGTTCTGTGGTCCGTGGATTCTGATATCAAAGTGAATTCAAAAGGAATCGGGTGTACTCGACGGCGACGACGTGGCAAGCCCGAAAAGGTCGACAATTCCAATTCAGACACCAGACGTTCAACGGCCGATTTCAGAGTTTCATTGCCCGTGCAATCGCTGAGTTCATCATCGTCATGCTCCCGTTCGTTCCAGGAATCTTAGCATTGGTGAGTGAGTTGCACAATGGGTCATACAAATAGCGTGAACTGCTACACTGCTAGTAGCTCAGTACCGGCATCGCACGCAGTTCGAATGCTCAAACTTAAAAAAATTGAAGCATTCTTTAACGGTCATGAAATATGAAATACAAAAGTTCAGCTCGCATTTCACGGAAGCTGTTTTTTTTCTATTCCATTGTGATTTGTTCATTCACATGGCCATTAACCTTTGAACCTGAGCGAAATGCCTCGGCACTTCGAAAGCGATCGTAAGAATCATGATGTCATTGTCCAGACGTCCAGACTTTGTACCTCAGTCCCCGTCCACGTTCCACACGTCCGAAAATGTCCATGGCCATCATCCAGTTCAGCATCCACTTGCCACTTGCGTATTGCGTTTGTTGGACGCTCATAGACTCATGGCTATGGCACGGCTCACGGCTCACGTGCGCATGAACTCGATGGCTCGGAGGCTGGCATAAATTCAAAGCTGTGGCCGAAATCCAACTGATAAGCGTGCATAGCGAGATGATCGATCACGGCCACGGCACAGTCACGGGCTAATACATAATGCATACCCTGCAGTCTGTGGCCAAATTGTATTGTCACATGACGGCAGCTTTTTACTCGATAATTACATCATTACATAATGCATTGGACTTCGAACATTAAACATTAAACACGTGCGACTGTGGGAATTGTGGATTCACGTTTCTGACTGCTATTTCCTATGCTATTTATCTATGCTGGACTTGCTGACCATGATTACTGCTTGAAGCCGATGGGCAGTCGGGCAGTCGACAGTCAGTTGATGGCAATGGCAGTTGTGCAAATCATTGACAGCGTATTGTAAGTTTCGCAAGCTAAGCATGGCGCTCCTTGGAAAGATTCTTCTGGCTGTCACTTTTATACCGATCCCATTCTTGGTCTTCCTCCTCGGAAATTTCAATTACTACTACGATTATGTCACACATAAGGTGCCTGCCTATGCTGCATACGACTACATTATCGGTAAGTATTTTTGCCTCCAAAGCAAAATACCGAGCAAGGCTTCTCCAGACTCCGATCTACCGCTCCAAGTCTAACTAATCTGCCTGTTTCACTTTCCAGTCGGTTCAGGGTCAGCTGGAGCTCCGTTGGCCAACCGCCTCTCGAAAAATAACAGAGTTCTGCTTCTGGAAGCTGGTGGCGACCCACTTCCCATGAGTTTTGTCCCCATGTTCTTTCCAATGTTGTTGAACCATCCGGAAACGGACTGGATGCATGAAACAGTCCCTCAAAAAGGAGCACTCGGCCTTGTCAAGGACCATGTGTCAAAATGGTCACGGGGGAAGTCGCTTGGAGGAACCTCAAATGCGAATGTATTGATTTACGTCCGTGGCCACCCGCTTGACTATGAGAATTGGGCCAATCTCACCGGAGACGACACGTGGACGTACAAGAATGTCCTGCCGGCCTTCAAACGGAGTCTGGACTACCATGGATCGTACGCGTCGAATACTGAACACTACGGCGAAGGAAGCCCTTACGGTCACTTGTACATTGAACCCATTCCCGATGGACCGTTGAGTAAATACTGGCAAGATGCCGGCATTGAAATGGGCTACGAATACCGGGATTTGAATGGACCTCAATCGACGGGATTTGGAAGAATGGAGCTCACACGCAAGAATGGAAAGCGAAGCTCAACGTACTCGGCTTTCTTGCAGCCAATTCTTGGCAGGAAGAATTTGGTCATTTCCAGATACTCGCAAGTGACAAAGGTAAAAATATTCCCCCTTGCCTCTTAATTTGGTCTTGCAGCAACTAAGCAATTTGAATTTCAAAATTTCAACTACACCTTTGATATTTACGTTCAGATTCAGCTGGATAAAAGCAATCGAGCTGTTGGCGTGTGGTATGAGCAGCATGGCATAAGACGCTATGCACGAGCCAGACGTGAAATTATCGTCAGTGCTGGAACGATCGACTCTCCCAAGTTGCTCATGCTGTCCGGAATTGGGCCCAAGAAGCACCTGAAGTCCGTCGGTGTAAGTTTCCTTCCATTATCGCGAACGCGAACTTTCAAGCCTTAAGCCCTTGCATTTGCATTGCTTCCCAGATTAAACCACGTGTGGGCCTTCCAGTTGGTCAAAACCTTCACGACCATTTGGTCGTTCCTTTGCTTAACATTCTCATCGATAAGCCACTGTCATTATTCATGGACGAGGAATTCAGCTTTTCCACGTGGACCGACTACTTGTTCCACGGGACTGGACTGCTCTCATCATCCTGGCCGGCTGCTGGGCAATGTTTCATCACTTCATCACAAGCTGACCGACGAGACTGGCCTGACATTCAACTGGTTGCGGCTGGAATGGGCATCTCAGACACAGCACATTTTGAGTTCGAGCCGTTCATGGGACTGGACCCGGATGGGCTTAAGGAATTCTTCCGGGAATCAGTTGGCCATCACGCTCTGTCAATTATGTCAGTCATCGGACGTCCGAAAAGCAGAGGTGAGATTCTGCTGAGGGACAAGAATCCATTTAGTCCCCTGCACATCGACCCGAGTTATCTGCACGATCCACGGGATGTCAAAACGCTCGTCGAAGGGCTCCAGTTCAGTCTGCGAATGGTTGAAACGACTCGAGCCTTTAAGGAACTCGGGGCACGCTTGGCGCCTGTTCCTCTTCCAGCATGCAAGAACCATGCATTTAAGTCTGATGCCTACTTTGAGTGCTACGTGCGAAATATGGCCAACACAATCTTCCATGCTGTTGGCACCTGCCGAATGGGCGCTCTCTCCGACCCGAGAACGGTCGTCGACTCGAAGCTGCGTGTCAAAGGCGTGCACGGGCTTCGTGTGGCGGACGCATCGATCATGCCCGAGGTTACAAACGGAAACACGAACGCACCAGCGATCATGATCGGAGAAAAGGCGGCGGAGTTTGTCCGGGAATTCTGGTCGACACAATTTCTAGTTTGTGATAAATTTGATTCCATATTTAGAACCAAGCCAAAATCAAATCGCGGGAGCAGTCACCAAAAGTGCTATTACTCAAAGTTGGTGTAATTAATCTATTCATGGCTCATGGCCCGATTGAATAAATCAACTCTGGTTCTCATACGGGTGAGAAACCCGGAGCTACCGTTTAGTTGTGCGGTTGGCGATTTCAATTGAGGTTCTAGTGAGAGCTGGCCCAGGCAAGAGGAGTCTTCGGTCAAATATGCAAAAGAAATTCTTTCACGTTCATGATGTCGTGATTCATGATGCTTTGTTTGTTGCAAGCAGACCGATTGAATGCTATTTTCGTACTTTGATTTAATATTGTAGAAAAGCTACTCGGCCAGGGCAAATGTACACAGATTGTATTCATCTCCTTAATCACCTTCGGGCTATGCATTCCTGGTTCTTTCTTGCATAATCGCCTAATCTTCATCTGTACTTAGGATTCAGATTCAGTCGGAAACAGTTTGTTGTGCTCACATTCGTCAAAAGTCGCCATTGTGCATTGTGGCTAAAATTTAAGCCATCAAAATCTGGCTGCATTGCTGGCCTCTGTGTTTGTGCACAACTTTCAGTCAGTACAAATTGGCAATTCAACGTTTTCGTAGTTCGGATTCGGACCAGACTGGTTTACAAATTGTCTACCCGATTACCGTCGACTTTGCTGAACTTGCATTTACAAGGTAAGACAAGTATTTGGTGTTCTTTGATTTCAAGTCGAACTCGAACTGAGTTGGAGTTTATCATCGAATGCAAATTTATATAACACAGGATTCAAGTCAGAATTCAGCACCACTCCGAGCTCAGAGATGCCAAAACTCAGCATCTCTCGTACGTCTCGAACCTTAGGAGTACAAAACTCAATTTGACCCAAGTCATGGAACGACGGTGGAGCGAAGAACTACGGAACATGTAAGCGTTGATGCTTAAACTGATTGCATGTACTCCATGTACTAGAGTAATGCAACTGCCTTAATTGTTCATTGCAGCGGGCTGTCCGTGAATGGCTTCGCATCACAGGGTATTTGTGCGAGAGCGGACAGGAGTGCCACAACCGTGTTTCGAAATGCTGGACGTGGAGTCGGTCACAAGCTGTAAAGAGGGCACCACACAAAAGACCATAGTCATTCATGATATCTTCAGGGCTCAAACTAAATTTACTGCAACCAACAAATGTATGTTGACACGTCCAGTCTCGTTTCAAGTAGAGAAATCTGGACTAGAGCGCGGTAGGTAGGGTAGTAGTAACCCAACCGGGCTCAGATGAATAGTTTTCTTGAAAACCCCTAAAGAGTTAAAAATCCTACCCCTGACTTGCTAGAGCATCTTCCTGGTTCACAAATTACCTTGAGTAAAATGTTAGGAGTGTCTTTCGTTTAGTACAATCTTTAGAGCCAATTCTTTTTATTCGACTGATACTACGAGCGCTTTCGCAACTCGTGGCGATCATCATCATGTACCATTTACAAATTACAATCTTTCACAATACACAAATACAATGGTTCAAATATCATTCACTAGTATTACATTCTCACTACTCGCTATTGCACTCTGTATTCTCATAGGCACGAGTTCATGTGAATTCATGCTTTCAGAATTTTGAAACATTGAACCATTTCACTGTGGTAGAATAGACGTCCTTGGCGATACCGATAAGAATTTCAAACAACGCCCAAAGGTCAACCTCCCTACTAAACGTGTGTTAAATGAAATTGTTTGATCAGTGTT
>JAQIUU010000454.1:0-10463 GCA_034694545.1 Mesaphorura macrochaeta
TTATCATGCTCCAGTAAAACTAACAAATTACAAATGTTATCTCATTATTCAGTAGAAATCCCACTAGGCGACATTATCGCTTCATTTTCGTTTACAATCGGATCTGTTCATAGTTCATACCACTGGCCACACAAAATCATTGCAATGCTCAACGCAGTTGGCAACTGTTATTGTTGTAAAAGCGACACGATTGTCAAACTGGTGTATCTTCTCATCTCTCATGATTCATGCCTTGCTTTCTACTTGGTTCAACGGACGTAGAAACAAGAATTCCTTTTGCCTTTTCCTGAAGTTCGAAGTTTGGATTCGTCGGAAACCTTTTATGGGTACCACACAATTTACAGGTGATTACCTACATGCAAAATCAGAGTATTCTAGTTACGTCATGTGCAGCATAGAAGAAAACTGCCCATATAGCCCACTCTCACACTCACTTGTGTTGGATATCCTCGGTGTTTCCTAGATTTTCCTTTCGGGGCCTTTCTTCTTCGAAGACGATAAATTGTATTAACCCCTGGAATTAGAACCGTGTTACATTTCTTGCACATGGAACGCTTCAATGTGAAGTCTCTGTAAAATGACAGCATCTGTTATGTGGCATTGAGTGATTAGTGATTACAACAAGCAAAGGAAAAATCGAGGACGCCAAATTGCAGATTAAATATAATATATCCCACAACTTACAGTTTCGCTGATGTTTTCTCCGCAATTGTTGTCATTACACGTCCATAATTCTGTGAGACGGCGGGTAATTCTGTATTCACCTTCAGCAACTCTTCAGATGCCTACATATAAACATCATGATATCGTGAATCTGTAAACACTTCGCTTTGCCGAATAGCTCGATCTTGAAGAATACTTACTTGAAAGAGATAGTTTATCCGCGAAACATGCTCTTGCCCTCTGACACAGGCACGTGCCCCTACTTGGGTGGGCATATCTGTCTCGTCAGCTAATTGCAGTGGTGGCGACGAATCTGACATTTGGACGATTTTGAGCTTAGAATATTACAAACTTTTCTGTCCCCTCTCCGTAAAGTCTAGTGCTCAATAATGGATTGGGCGAATCTTTCCTGTAAAAAAATTATTAGCAGTAATTGAAACTATAATTGGATTTAATTTAGTTCATAGCTAGCGTGCGGGTTCGTAGTTCCTACACGACGCGCACCACAATTTATTAAAGGTCAATGTTGCACTTACAGATCAATTCAATTAGTTTCCAGCCTTGTTTCACCTCAATTTATAAACTGGAGCAACTGTATTCGCCTATTATGCTATGCTGCCGTATGCGTATGTGGTCGTGGCGTCGTGGCTTATTTTCAAAAGGTGAATTCACGCCTCACGCGATGAAGAAATATGTAATGCAATTTATTGCAATGCAAAATCCGTCGTATCAACAATTAAACGAACAATTACGTGAATTCGAGAAATGAGACACTGGTTAAATCAAAATGAGGTATCTAAACTCACTATTCATAAAACGAAAGTGCGCTGCGTACGAAAGAATATTTCGAGCAGTCGAACGAGTTCTGTCGGCACAATTTGGCGTCGTCCGTGTAATATTGTGGTAATTAACTAATTTGTGCTTACATTGCCCCGTACGTGGGCACTAAAAGACGCCGCAACCTTCTGCTGTACGCGCACTGGCGACTTGACACAGTTTCTTTGTGGAACGGTAGTCGTCCGTGGCCGTGGTTGTGGATGATGTAAGCGAAGTATGAGCAGAAGAGGAAGATTCCATTCGGCGCAGTGAGAATGAGACGCGAGGAAGGTCAACCTTGCTATAAAATATTTTTCAAGGCAATGTCTATTGGATGAATCCTACCAAACCTGACCTAGAAATGAAATAGTTGAGCGCCAGTTAGCGGGAGTTTATACTTCACGAAAAGACTCACTTTCAACTATGCGACTCCAATGTTTATGCTTTTTCAATTGCCCAATGCAACCTGCAATGTGTATGTAAGCCGTGAGCGAGCAGCGGTCTCGTCCCGTCCGGCCCACGTATCGTAACATGTGCTTCAGAAAGAGAACCTTTTTGCGTCCACGCACAAGTACAGTGCACGCAACATGACAGAAGCCGGACTCACCGTACTCTTACACGATGCACTGTGCACAATGTGCAGGCCAGGCGGGCTGGTAGGTTGTACAAGATCTCCCAAATAGTTGTGCCGCTGTCCTGTGCTCCGGCTTCCCTACCGCACATTGCACATCGCTGCGCTTCAGTTTATTTCTCAGCAGCGACGATATGATAGCCAGACTGCGTGACATGTGCTAAGTTAAATACCTTACCAAATATACAAAATCATGTCAGCACGTCGAATGCCAACAATTTGCAATATTTGCAAAATACTAATCACTAAATACCCAATCAATTATTCATAATTTGATAATTAACAAACACCTGGTCATTTACAAAAAATACAAAAAGCAAAAGATCACTTGTATGGATGATGGGTTTTAAAAATGGGTAACTCAAGTCTTGACCATAAAAATTCAAAGGAGTAGCAGATTGAGATTTTGATTCTGATATTCTAACTTTTCTAACGTACAGTAAAATCAAAATCTGTTAGACTACTAGTTGAAAAGGTTTCGCAATGCTTCTTCCAACTTTCTCCTGGCTTGCAAGACTTTCTCCTCTTGTAAGCGAATATCATCCTCATTCACGTTGTGGGCCTGAGATAATTTGTAAATATTTTAGGTTACAGAAGGTCAAATCCAACATCCAACACTTTTCAAATTAAGGTAGTCGTGTCTTACGTAAAGCAGAGGCTGCTCAGGATTAATGAATGCACCTGGGTTCGTCTCTAAATATGTCTTGGATGCAGTCTGACCAATGATTGGATAGTTCGTAAGGTGAAGCGCAGTCGCAATTGACTGAAGTGCCGTATCAGCTTTAATTCGTGGCCCGACAGCCTTAACTCCTCGAGGTAGATCTACATTCTTCTGTTCCATTCCCATTGAATTGCAAGCTCGAAGACCCTCGAGCCGTTTCTCCCAGAATAACTAGGACATAGACCACATAGAAAATTACAATAATGCCCAAGTCCAACATCGCTTTTTCAGAAAACAAACCTGTTTTGGCTTTTCCTGGTGGCCGTGTTTCAAGTCCGCTTTCACTCGACTTTCTTGAGTTTTATATACTGTGACCGGCTGCTTAAAAATTGACGCTGTTTGTCGAATGGGTGGAATTAATGCCGCAGCATACTCGCTTTTTATCAAACTTCTGGAACTGAAAAACAATTAACTCATGAGCCGAATGAGCCCCTCCACGCCTGCCGTTGGCACAAGAAGTACAAAAGGTACAAATTGTGATTTACCTTCCGCTTTGGTCGTAACTTCGATTCTTTGACTCTTTCTTAGTTTTTCTCAATAATAAAGTGTTCAGTTTGCCGGTTCTGAAGTCAAATGCGGATAAGTCTATTGAATCACCCAGATGTCTGGCCAATTGGGGTTTACTGAGAATTTTCTTTCCGCTTGGGCTATAATAGCACACATCTATCTTCCCCGCTGAAAGTCCACTTTTTCGTGCAATTTCCTCACGAATCCAACCTGAGAAGTTTCAGATTACATTACAGAATCCGTGCAAGTGAAACCATTATTAAGCAACGGGGCCTTAATGGTTAAATTACCCTTCGGAAGAGCGGTGCACTCAAATCGTTTACGCTCTAATGCAACCCCGTCGAAGTCTACCATCATTGGTTCAGCTGCCATTGGGGATACAGTTGGCAGTCTCACGGAATTTGCAGCGATAGAACTCATAGAACCTCCAGCGCCGCCAGAGGCAGGGGCAAAGCCAAAATTGAGATCCGCATAATTCATTGCTTGAAGCATGGCTTCCATTGACGGATTACCCTTGAACATTTTGAACCAGAGTTTAGATCTGCAATTAGCAAAATAAAGTGTAATAAAATAATCAAAGAGTCGCCAATTCAGCCCACCACGGCTTGTTTAAGTTGTTTGGTGTACACCGTACTTCCGTCTCCGTACAACAGCTTTCCCAATACGGTCAATTCACTTTATGATTCTGAAAATGGTTGCGGATTCTTACCTGTCAAAGAGTTGTAAACTACTCTTGTCACAGTGTCCGCCACTTGTAGCTTCGTCAAACAATAAAAATCAAGACTTCATAATCTAAACGCACAATTCTAAGTAATCTTTAAATTAAAATCATTCGTCAGTTTGCCCACTAAGCAAAAACCAACAAATACCTTTGTGCTATGTTTAACTCTGTATGGCTCTGCGTGCACACTGCAGAAAAATGCCAGCCTCAGCTAGCGGACTTTCCCCTCCTCTTCGCTTCTTATTTACTCCCATTATTCCCATTCCCGTCGCTTCTCTGCGATTCGATGGTTCGACCACGGGCTTTCATTGCATTTACGATTTGGTTTTTATGCAATGTGCGATAGCAAGAACTTGTAAATTGAGCTCAGAGTCACGTCACTGCAGTAGCAGTGGAATGTTGCGTCCCGTCCAGCTCCAACTTGTCCGGTCCCTATATGTGAGACTTTCACATCTTTGTCTTTTGGGTTGATGTTTAGGGTGACTTGGAGTCGAACGTGGAACACGAGCTCTCCCCTTTTATATTTCTTCCTTTGTTGCACTCTCGGACTCATGTCAGAGACTGCTTGTTAGAAAATGAATTTTGTAACCTTTACCAAAATATGCTTTGACACATGACATTTTTATTGTTTAATTCTTATGCAAGTTTGCGTGTTGAACGATTTTATTTACAATTTTCCATTGTGCTAAAAAGTATACATCTTTTAGTATTAAAATTGCTACAAAGAATAATTCCAAAAGTTATCACACTAATTTTAAATTTAACTGCTAAAGAATCTACTCGAAAAGTTTCCAGTGCTCAAATCCCTGTGCATTGTTACAGAAGAATAGATTTCGTGCTCTCAGGAGGATTCTATTGCTCAATCCAATTCCATCAATCCACAATCATGTAGTTCAACTCTTGACATCGTGCCTAACAGTGCTACAGTTTATTTATTGAAGGTGCATTTTTCACCTGTACGTATTTACTAACTTATTATTTAATTAAAGAGCTGCGAGTTGCCCTTCAAATCTTGTAGCCATTGGGTTCTATTATCAGTCTAAAAACTTTTCACTTAAACACTAATTTGGAATTTGTCAGTACGAACTTGTAGAAACTTTAAAATCCAAATTCTTTATTGACTTTTCCTTAGACTTTAGTAAGTCTTAAGTAGTTGTGAAATTGGCAACAAATTGACTGAATCAGGAAAAGGAATCTGATTCAATTCGTGATTAAAAACTTATCCCACCTTTGTGTTAAAATTAAAGCTGATGGTTCAAAACGATTGAATTGAATAGGAAATCAATAAATAATGCATAATACATTTAAGCGGTCTAAAATTACAAATGACTTCAACTTCAGTTTGTACATGCATATTGCGCAGGGTTGGCATTATTATACCCCACCTGTTTTATGTTGCATTTGAGAGCTCAAAATCCGACAAGAGGTCGTTAGTTTGTGAAGCAGTACTATTTTGTTCGTTAACTAGTTTTTTTAAAGGAATTGCTGATAATCTAAACTTGATTTGTGAAATAGTTTAAAATGATCACATCAGTGCCCAAACATAGCTACCATCTATAACTAAAGATTATCGGAATTACACGAGACTAGTAAATAACATAAATTAACATAACATACAATTTTCGACGTCGACACGAGTTACGTTGGCTTACTTTCAGTAAGTAGGAGCTAATGCGGAACAATACATACGATTCATACGAAGCATGCGATGTGTTCCGTGATTGCATGACACGTCGGGTAGAATGTAAAAATGCAATTCAAGTCTAAAGTCAAATTAAATAAACGATTCGATCCATGCGACTCCAAAGACTCAATTACTGCATTCTATTCAATATCTGCGTAGGATTTACACTAAAGTGCACGTAGATTAAGTTGCTGATTTTGGCGTTGTTGAGGGTAGAATTTTTACTTCGGGCTCACGCTCTCGCTCGTCCGCACTTTCTTCAAACACTAGAACGCAATACATCAAGTAAAACAAATCGTATTTGCAAATTGAAATAACGAAACTTACGTTTGTCTAATGATGCAGTGGAGTTGCTGCGAATTTTGAGCCCTTCGAGTTCTGTTACGACTAAGTCAACCTCTTCCTTGTCCTCAATTTGTTTCAGTTGAAAGTAATCATACAGGAACAAGATCATGGCTGCTAGTTTAAAACCAGCTAAAATGCCCGCATACCTTTGTTTAAAAATAGGCAAACAAAATTAACGATAAAAATGACACTGACGAATTGGTAACCGCTGCGTTAGATATTACTGCCTTACTTAAACCGGAAGTCCATTATGTCGTAACGGATACAACGACCACTAACGGCTGGAAGTAGTTTTGAACACCGCCTCACACTCCATAGTAAACATGCAGAGTCAATCACATTCCCAAATACTATTGGAGAAGGTATGTAACCCAGAAGACGAAAGATAACAAATTGCATCCCCAGCGCAAACGACCTTTCTTCAGGTTGGACCGATCTAGGAATGTCAGAAAGTGGTTTTCATTATTATAATCAGACCCTTATAGTTGTTGTGTGCACAATCCTACTCTCTCACAGACACTTACCGTAATATTATCATAAGTAGAGGCATTTGTGTCATGGCCACAGTAGCAGACATAAAGAACAGTACAATCATGAAGAATGGAAGCGTGTTGCATGAGTTATCATCTGGACAAACGCCTGGTGTGACATCAAATCCTCCAGTGCCTAGCGGAATAAAGCAACCATCAAGTTGCGAAGCAAGTAATGAACAATAGAGGGAAATTGCAGAATCACAATACGAGAAGTAAAGCTTCCTTACAAGTGCACTGGGTGAGATTTACAGAACATCCAGCATGGCATGGGCTGAAATATGTGATTCCTGCATGGCAAACGTACTGAGCATCTAAGGAAGAGTCGCATGCGCAATCTATGTTGCAGGGGCTCGTCAGATTAACCGGTAACGGAGCAAAGTCTCTGTTGGGAAATAGTTTCATGTATACACCATCAACTGCATACTCAAAAATTGCTTGCTTACGTTGGCTCGGGCGTGCCAGGATATGGCACCAATGCTCCGGCAAGGTTTGGATTCCCACATCCCAGAAAGAAGAAACAGGAATGTCCAAACAAGCAAATTATATTGGTAATTACTACTAAACGCGCTGCACCCGATGGCGTTAGCTGCAATCTCTTCATCAAATAACCTCCAATAAAAATGCCAACACAAGCCCCTGGAAGTTAACATGCATTGGTCAAATTAGTCCACTTTTTAAGTAAAGCTATCAGAAGGAGAAGCCTCCATGCTAACAATTAGATAGACCATACCTGGAATAGCAATTCCACCCGTGAATAGAGACGCCTTCGATCTTCCCATGTTAAACTGCGTTTCCAAATACTTCGGAAGGAAGACGATAAATCCAGATATTATATTCATTTCCATACATCCTCCCAAACACGTAACTACGTACACCGGATTTCTGAAAATCAGAATGTTATATTAGCAAAGTAATGTAATATTAGCAGAACATGCGGCAATTTATTTAAAAGCGTGTCGCTCAAGCTATTTATGTTGAGGGTGTTACTTACGTCACAAGCCGCCAAATTGAGCGTGGTATATCACGAATGGATTGCCCATAATTTGTTTCTTCGGATGTTGTGGATTCTTGTTGGGCGACATCTGCTAGTTCATACTCTGCTTCCTTTTGCTTCTGCGTCGATTTATTTAAAAATTTCGGAAAGAATAGAAACGGCAAGCACGCAATGAAGAGAAGCACTGCGGCAATGAGGAAACCACCCCACCACAAACCAATAAACTGAGTACCTGTTAAATAATAATCCTCCTGACATGAGTTCCGTGATTACAATTGCATACTTAAATCTAAAAGAGCATACGAGCATACCTTCCTCTGCTTCACTTATTAAAGTTGACGGAATCGTGAGAAGCCACGCGGCGAGAAGAAATCCAAGCACAGGACCGAATGCAGCAGTTGCATAAATTATTCCTGCGAAGAAAGTGATTTATTTACACAGATTCTTCATCAGTGCTTTCATTAGCTGTACTCTTTCTTACCAATGTATACAGATGATGACTCTTTAGCTACATGATCGTCGACATAGGTCACGCCTAAGGTAAACAGGGGTGAACCTCCACATCCGAGTAAAATTTGCGCCAGCATAAACAGAATTAACGGGTGACCATAACTTTCAGGCTCGCTTGTGGTGGTTGTGCCATCTGCTTCTAGAGTTTCCACACCGCAGCCATGTGTTTTTCCGTAAAAGCGGATTTCTTCTTTTGTTATTGATGGGAAGTGAGATTTCGACGGCTCATCAAGGTTCACGTCTGAATCATCGGGACCTGCCAAAATGTTTAGTTTTCTCGTGTCGATGTCAATGAATCGCGATGACTGAGGTGGATTCTTCGAGTGACAAAAGGAATTAAGTGGCGGAAGCATTAGTTCCGGTGCGAAGTTTAAGTCAGGATTAAGGTAGGGAGACGCGTTGCTATAATTCTTGAGTAAGTCAACGTAATGCCCAGTAGTTGCGTTATAGTTTTCATCTTCCTGGACGAGTTTGGCTGTGACTAAAGAATCCAGCAACGGATCGCGTTGAATTCGAACCCTGTCAGTACTGAGAAAGTGTGGCAATGTAAACACAACGAGGCCAATAGCCATTACGAAGACTCCTGTAAAATAAATAAACAAAGTTACTTTGGAGTGCTTGCAGTGCGGAGCATTGAACCAAAAACGCATATGATCATACCAATTGCAATCCACCTCGGAATGTGTCTTTTTGCTCCAAGGTATGAGACAAATAAAACAGTAACCACATTTCCAATTTCATACGAAGAAGCAATAAGACCGGAAAATTTTGATGGAATCTCGAATCTAGCTGCTCACAAAGATAAAGAATGTTAGTAAGCAATTTACAACTTCGAGAGAAGAAACTTCTTTCAAGTTCAAACCTTCGATTGTTGTAATGACTGCGTTCACATAACCCGACGCAATAGCTTGTTGAAGAGTAACTAGAAGTGAGAGGATGGCCACGAAGAACTTTATATTTGCAAACGAACGGAAATATGTGGGAAGTACGCAGGGGCCCAAACCACATTCCATCTCATGTATTGACATGTCCTTCTCCAGCAGATCTGGACTCAGGCATTTTGCATCCACTTCAGTTAGAGACCGTTTACCTTCAGGGGAAGATGTTCGCAGGTCAGGAGACAGCGTGCCTGAAAAGCAATCACATTACAATCATCATCACAATCCAATGTTTGTAAATATAATATTGTCTTCATGCAGGGCATATAGAAGTACCTTCTGGCGATTTACTTCGGAGGGTGAGACCGGGTGCGGTCTGGTGAAATGTAGCAGGAACTTCTAGATCTCTTAGACTAGACCATGCTACAACACCGAGACCAACCATCGGCATACAACCGGACAATGTCCGTCGATGTCCTTTGATGATAGCTGCCGATGGTGCTGTCCCCACATGATGAGACGGCAACGTCCTGCAATAGTATTGAATAGTGTTAGCATGTGAACAATAAAGTAAGAAGGCAAAATGGAAGCGTAATTTACCCATGATGCGTATTGGGATGAGAAGGCCTGGATTCAAGTGGGCTGTGAAAATTGGTCATGGGTCCTCCATAAGAATGCCCTCTTCTGTGCCCGCGGTGGTGATTGTGAGATTGCGAAGATGTGGACCCCGTCGTATTAGACGTCGTAGCTCCCTTGAAGGAACCGTGATGATGAGCTGGCATTTTTACGGATTCTGCTGATTGTAGTCTACACTTCGACTACAATGAAAACCTGGGACCCATGCACTCTGTGTGTACTCGCTTCGTCGTCCCCGAATCAGGAACGTTCCTGCAAAAATAACGTTGATTAGTAAACTCAAGATATGTACGAAAGCGAACGGTACGATAAAATAGTAATGGCACTGCTCGTGTCCCTGCCTTGTGCGAAGCCCTTAGTACAATTTCCTAGTTTGGTAGTATCCCAAATTGCATAGCAGTGAACATTCAACGCCTGCATGGTCAACGTCGTCGCGACCGTCTGTCGTGAAATGGGTCGAATAAATTTTATATGAGGAACATCCACGCAATCAATTCGACCAAATGGACAATTTCTTTTCCTATTGAATTTAAGTACACCTTTGAGAACATGGAATTTTCTGAGACGTGACTCACGAGCCAAACACCAATTCGATATTCCTAATTCATATGCCCCGTCCTAAAGTTGGCCGACTGGTACAAAAATGGTCGAACATAAAGTTCTCAGCATGTTCTCCGCTCTAAATAGGGCCATGTTTTTCATGACCTCACAATTTTCGGAGCACGAGCGCATTTGAAAACAGTCAAGTTGACTTTTAGTGTGATTGAAGTGTTGTTGGTGTGATCGATTGGAAGCGAAGTTCTTTGTCATTAAATTAATGACAA
>JAQIUU010000455.1:0-10462 GCA_034694545.1 Mesaphorura macrochaeta
GATGAAACAAATGTTGAGGAGCCAGAAACACATCCCTTCATGGGCAGAAAGTTAGTTACAACACCAATCAATTAAATGCATGATTTATTTATAGTTTTGTACTGTATTCGTACCAATGTTCTGTGTCTTGTAGAAGAAAATCTGCCAGGAGAGTTGTTTTACCAAAACCCAATAATATTGTCACAAGCCTTCAAGGAGTGCCCGGGGATGGAAGAGAGAATCTTCCCAAAAATGTCCAAGCCATTCCCGAAACTTTTCCCAGCACCGGAGAAGTAGATCCAGAACCGTGATCCAAGAATAATAAAGCTCCAGTCCATGCTCAGACTTAGAATTACATCTTCTGCTTACTTTTAGTCGGTGATTAAGCTCATTTTATTTCTTTAATGATCTTACTAACTTAATGATTATTAACTTTAACGTTTCAATTTTAATCAATCGATAAAGAGTTTAAGACGCGACTCTTTTCTGAATGTAACGTGCTTACGTTTAAATTTAAAATAAAGATCAACACAAAGTCCGAAACGATTCTGCATTTCCAAAACAAAGTTTGGCATTACTATAGATTTTAGATGAATTACGAAGGTCAGAGTTTTAGCTTTATTAATAGGAGTCCGGGAATCTCGGCATCTGCTTGGTTACAATATTGCCGAGTTTAATGGCTCTGACATCAACCGTAAAAAGTGTGAACCATACGAAAGTCAGTCAGCTCATTTCATAAACAATTTGCAAACAACGGAGGATACGATACATCTCCTCTTCTGTAGTGTCTACCCTGTTATAAGCTGTACCCTGCTGGTGATGAAGTTGCTTCATTATTATATGTTGAGATCAGCCGAAGTAGGCAGAACATTGTAGAGAGTTTAGTTAGTGCAACTCCTACAAGCATCTAAGCACTCAATCAGTAAGCAGCAGTAGCAGCAGTTTTTTGACTTTAGGGTACGGGTTTCTTCATATTCGTATACAATATATTCTGATGAGCATGTACAACGTACTACACTCTTCAGTTTAGGCTCTTTATTGTTATTTTAAAAGAACACAACAAGACAAGATTGGAATTTCGGGATTTGTTAATTTATTGGTCAAGTTTATGAAAAAAGAGAAGCCAGCCTGAGCTACGTACAGGCTGCCTCAAGTTTTATCACAACAATACTGATGTAGAATAGCTTAGAAATACAGACAGGAAATATATTTATTTATTATTATAGTACTGAGGGAACCGAAAAACCTTGAAACTGCAATGGGTGACGGTGAATTGATGGTTGTTATTCTAATTTTTGGAATTGTATAAATTTTTAACGACTCAGCCACATGTTAAATTTATTACTACCGCGGCGTTTGTTTAGTTTTTGGTGAGGTCGGCTTTCCTTAGTTGTGATTGTGATTAATTTTAAGCAAGTTAAGATCGATCAACAAGCAACCGTTCCGTAGCAGTTAGTAGTTTAGTTGAACCCTTCGATCTTGCTCGTAGCACTTGTGCTGAGGCGTCCGGGGCAAGAGTATCAGCTGTCACCATCTCACCATCACCACCACATTCATCAATATCTATCCATTCTCACGTTTTTACTCATTGCCTCCAGATTAATTGACAACTCAACTCAAAAGTGGATGCTGTATTTATCAGGTACGGCACGTTTTCTTTAATTTGTTGTGATTTATTTACACCCGGGTTTTGCCAACGTCTATAGTCTGCAGCTATCAGTTATACTATACTGTGACACTTTGATTTAATTGTTGAGTAATATAAACCACGCAGACCAGTAGACTAGACCGATGATTCATTACGGAATTAATGAAGTTATAATCAATGACTCATGCTCTTATAGTATTGAGCACTGTTATGATTAGGTAATTGATTTACATATTAACAACAGGGAAGTGAGACGAGGGACAGAGGGAGAGGTGACGGTCACAGTTTAAAGGAAGCAGATGCTGTAGTAGTCACATCAAAATGTGTCTTCGTAATTATATATAATCATCAGTCATCGGTATCATCGTTCAGGTTCTTGACTTTGCAACATTATAATCATGATATGCTTACAGATGCTCACAGCCTTTAGTCGCGATGCCGAATGTCGCGTATGAAATTAAATCTGAATACTCAGGCATTCTTTCAAATTTAATCGTCATTATAGTGAACAATATGCTTACAATGACCCTGCACGCATTTTTTGCGCAGATGCACGATTGTGTATTGTGTCTTGTCATGTGTCATTGCGTAATAGTAATTCGTACGCGTCGTGTCCGGAGTTCTGCTCGCGTGGCAGCAACGCGGCCTAGAATTCAACTCGGTCGGGTCACCTGATAAGATAAGGCTCAGGGTCAGTCCGACGAGCATTCCTACGCAATAACGCAATTTTCCGATAATTGTTTGGACTCCTTGCATTAACTCATTAAAATATGCTTACGCGAACTGCGAACCGTCTCACCATTTACAATTTCGCACTTTCTCATTAAAACCTCATCATCATTTCGGCGTCTGCATTTCGGAATTTAATATTTGGTTACTTGCTTGACCCGAGGGGTGTGTTTGCAATACTAATTATCACATTTCGCATCGTTGCACTGTTGTGTCGTCGACGAGTACCGGTGCAGATTTGCAGATGCATGCTGACATTATAGCGGTGGCGTTGTGGTTGAGGTGGCTTGGCCTAAACGGCACCTTGAAATAAATCACCTTACGTGTTCACGATTTAGGTGTGCCATACTCGCACACTCGCAGAAACAGCGAAGAAAGATGCAGTTCGTGATAATCTAATCTCAATAAACAACTTTTCCCTCGGCGGCATTAATGTCTGGCAATCCGGCTCTGGCTGCGTACGATTCAATTCATGAATTCGCATTCTTATTAACATAATACATAACAGACACTCCAAGATAACCACGAACTATGAACGAACAGATGAACAGAGCATCAACCAGACCAACAATAACAATCAGCTCTTTGCATTCATAATGATGGTGTACTGTACGCTACGCTACGAGACAATTACAATGATGTCAAGTTAACCTCTGATGCTCGCATTCATTCAGGGTATTGTTGTTGTATAACACTTTAATCTCACGCGTACCAGTTTCGGCACTCACAATTCACAGTCACAAACCCTAAACCCAAGCCCTAGCCTGGCTGCTCAAGTGAGGCACGCGGGGAACGCAGTAGGCACTGTTATGCCAGGAATTTTTGTATATGGTATTTAGGCATTCTGATTGACTAATCAACAAAAATTCTTGCTTTGAGCTCTCAGGTGTTCTCCTTTTGAACACAATAACACGGTGCGCTATGCGAATTCATTCATCAGATTTGCTGACAGTGACAACAGAACGACGGCGAGTCTGTGCTCATACATAATGTTTGTCCTATCTGTTAGACGAGCCGAGAGAGACCTTACTTACCATTCACTGCCACTGAGCCTGTCATAGTTGTTTCAAGTACTTTAATTCAGATTAACATAAACCAATGCACAAAGTGTGGCAGCCAGGAATTTACAATCCAACTTATCCAACTCTCGTGATAGCGATAACTGCTCATTGATCAGGTTGGGCAACGTGCGTAGACGCAGAAGAGTTTCTACGTGGTTGTAAATTCTTCACAAAATTCTGCATGCTGTTCATCATTTGACATGTGACCCGAGCTCGTTTGCGTGAGGCTCTGGTGTGTTCTCGCTTTCTCCTGAACGTGACTTTGAAATAGAAGTTTCGAAGAGTTTTTATCTCAAGTTTAAATAATTATTGGTTTGATTGGTGATTTTGATTTGAGAACACCGTTTTTGTTAATTCCTAATTTCGTCGTGCTATGGTCCAGCAGGTCATATCCGAGATGTCACACCATAGCGAAGAAGGCACACTCATCGCGTCGACAGACTCCTTCTGGGAACCTGGAAATTATAAAAGGTATGCATGGAAAATTCAGGCCTCAGGCCGTATTGTTCAATTTATGCCCGGCAAGTTATATTTCTAAAAATTAATTTGAAATGTAATTGACTTTTTCAGGACAACAAAACGAATCGACGATGGTTACAGACTATGCAATGACTTGATGGCACTTGTGCAAGAAAGAGCCGACCTTGAAAGGGCATATGCTCGTAGTCTGAAAACATGGTCAAAGAAATGGGCGGATAATATCGAGAAAGGTCCTGAATACGGAACGACAGAGGCAGCTTGCAAAGGTGTACTTGTAGAAGCAGACCGTCTATGTGACCTCCATTCAACCATAAAGGAAGACCTCCAAAACGATGTGATTGGTCAGATACGCGGTTGGCAGAAAGACAATTACCACAAAGTAAGAACTATACGCTAACCTTCGAATTACAATTTATAAATACTTGGCATAATGCGTTGAGCTTCAGTCCCATAGAGGTCATTGATATTTTCCTACGTTTATATTTTCATAGAACGTAATGAACTTGAAGGAAAAAAAAGAAATGGACGATTTATTCAAGAAAGCTCAAAAACCATGGGCAAAATATTTGACAAAAGTGAATAAGACGAAGGCCGATTATCATGCAGCATGCAAGAATGAGAAGTCTGCACTTAACCAGGAGCGAAATGCGGAGAGCGACTCGTCACTGTCAGCCGATCAGGTAACGGGAATCATTCCAGACAATAAATAAGGCTCACGCCATACATCTACCTACACGCGCTCGTCTTGCCGAGTTGTTTTGCTTTTCGCATTCACAATTTCAATTATGCGGTTCGATCAAAGAAGAAAGTGAATTGGTAAACGCAATCACTAACCTTGCACGAGTACATAAAAGGGTTCAGCCCAAATACAGAGCGGCTCTTCTAACACGTGTGGGAGGCCAGCTTGTTGACCGACTAATCGACTAAGCCATGCACGCATTAACCACATTAGTTAGTCTGAACTTTTACTGATCGCCTTATCGTTTTGATCGTCGATTGTGTAAGATGATGATGCAAGTTTAGAACCAAAATTACCATGTTTAAAGTTTATTAAAATAAGCGGTTCGCCCAAATCCAAATTTGTCATGTGCTTTCATTTTATACTTTAATGCCGCAACATCAGACGACTTCCAATTCATCGAATGTGAGCCTGATTTTAGTCCAAACCAATTTACCAAACCGATTACCAATTTACCAAACCAAACCCCTCTATAAAACCCATAATTTCTAACGCTTTTCATTGTATTTCCAGGTAAAGAAAATGAAAGACCGACTCGCAAAATGTAAAGAAGACGTTCAAAAGACAAGAATAAAGTATGAAGAATCCCTTGCCGAACTAACGCAATACAATCCAAAGTATATTGAAGATATGAGAGAAGTTTTCGACAAGTGTCAAGAAATGGAAGCGAAGCGCCTGAAATTTTTCAAGGAAGTTATGTTCTCATTGCATAAATGTATCAATATTGCCGAAAAAGAGAGGTAATACGAAACGTAAAACGCGTAAATATGTTTACTTGTTTGAAAGGAGTTTGCATAACTAGTCTGAGTCTGAACTAAAGAAATGACCTTCATGTTTCCAGTTTGCCTCCCATTTACGAAGAATTCCATCACACGATTAGTAACGCTGATCATATGAAGGATTTGAAATGGTGGTCCAATAATCATGGGGTGAATATGGCTATGAATTGGCCAACGTTCGAGGTATGTGTAAATAGCGATCTCTGGATTTGGTTTGCCTTTTCGGTGGGATTACCTTTAATGATATGTGAGCGGGGCTTTCATGGCACTGCAGGTGGCTTAAATTTCACTCCTTTGTTTCTCACTAATTCACGTTGTAAACAGTCGCTTGAGATTAATACTACTATAGCCTAAGAATTTATAATTTCGTAAGACACTGTGGGCTTTGAAGAGGTTGCTTTGTGTGATATTCGCATTGCTTCAAATTTTATTACGTGGGTTCTTAGTATAATTCCAATGCCAGTCTGGTCAAATGTACAATTCAATCACCTCGAGTGCAGGGTTTTAAATTGCATTTAAAAATAATGGTCACGTAAGTTTATTTAGGTATGCCTGTCTGTTAGTTAAGGTCGAACCACTTCACCTAATTTTAGGTGGGTTCATTGGTTCATGTTCTTGTAGGAGTTTTTTGGTGTGGTATTTCTGTCGTGTAGTAGTTCAATTCGTTCATTAGTCTGTCTGATGTGAAGTTTTGCAGTTAGCAGTATTTCAACTTGTTTAGCTAATTAGTTGGTGATTACTTAATTTAAATTTCATTAGTTGTATTACAAATTTACATATATTGGCATTCATTTGGTTTCTTCATTTTATAATTTTGCAATTTTATTTGTCATCGTGAATTCATGTGCAACTCAGGACTACTCTGAAGAGTTCCGAGATATAGCCAAACAAAGAGTGAAAGATGTCGGACCCGGAGGAATTACGCTCTTGACACAAAAGTCTGTGTCAGATGACCTACCAGTAAGAATTGCATCCTAATCCTATCATTCAATCAACTTAATTTATTGTCGTTTAGCGGCTTTAAGCCGTAGGAAAACAGCATAGTATTCTTTTGACGTGCATGCGAAGTCGCTAATTTGCTAAAGAATTTGTGTTTTTGCTTTGCAATTTATGCATGCATGATCTTTAACTTTACCCTTGCTGAAGTTTGAGCATGGTCTAACCACATTTGTAAATACTTTGTCTGCTATTCGCAACTCGTGTTTGTCGACCTTAAGAAGCTTCCGCAACGCGCGTTGAACGATTTGAGATTTTTGAATAGCAAGGTGTCAATCAGATTAGATAGCCAATTCCGTCTTCCACAATGATAATAACATTATACAATAATCAATTCTTCAGCAGGAGATATTGGAAATGTTTAGGAGTATATATTGAATTTTTTAACAGGTCAGCAGCAATTCAGGATTGAATTTAATACATATTGTTTCATTTCAGGATGGTGGTCCAAGGCGTGGTCCCGCGACTAGAGTAATGAAAGTTAACTCCAATGGCAGTGATGGAATGATTCGACATAACAGTAATAGTAACAGTTCACAATCAAAGGAAAAAGATGAGATGAAGGCAAACGGCTCCAAGTAAGTTTCTCAATCCAAGCATTCACGATTCTTGCTTTCAAAGCTTGGGTTGAATGTAGACCTTATTATGAATTTATTTTCCATTCTAACAGCAGCAAAGACAAGAATCCATTCGAGGAAGAAGAGTGGGATGAATGTTCCAACAGCGAGCGAGCACTTGTGGACTCGGGCGAACCTGGAGTTGCTGTCAAAGCACTCTATGATTATGATGGAGCTGAGGATGATGAGCTAACATTTAGACAAGGTAACTTGATACTTCTATACAACACTGAACGCAATGGGAAATAGTAAATACAATGTGGGATGAAATTACTAATTGCGACTCTCTCATGCTACAGGCGATGTATTTGAGAAACTTGAAGATGAAGACGAGCAAGGTTGGTGTAAAGGCAGAAAAAGTGGTCGTGTTGGTTTATATCCTGCTAATTACGTAGAATTAGTTCAATAAGTTTTAAGTAAGATAGAACAGTAGCCTAAGGGTTTAGCATTAGTGAAAAATAATTTAAGTTGAATCTAAATTCTATTCTGTATTAATGTATGCAAGTTATAAGTTACAATGATCTACGAGTCTGAAACAAGCTTTCGACGTCAAACAATAATGTAATGTGTGGATTAATTTTGGTTACTGTTTCCGTCTAATTATGGTGTGGAACTTTAGGACTGCTTAGAAATCAATCAAGGTATTAATTGTTTGTGTCCGATATTTATTTCGCGAATGATTGTGGAAACTTATTTTATTGTTTTAGGCCTACGCTTAAGTACAAACAGGGCAGACCAAGTACCTTTATAACCAACCTTATCATTTCTTAGATTGATTAATCACTCTGATGTTCATCATTTAGTCTCCTTTCTACTTGCATCTCCTGATGAGAGCTCATTCTTAATTACAGTTAAGGTTTTTCTCTCTGCTGGACTGCACTGTACGCAATGCAATACTAAACTATAGATTAGATTTCGCTCACCCTTTTTCATAGTTTTTAATTAAATTGCAATTATTTTAATTTAAAGTCATTCTGCATGCATAAACCATGTTATACGTACTAGGTTATTTAAAGTTAAATTTTGTCAGAAAATATGGCAGCAATTATTGATGATTTCAATAATTACTATTGTGTACGAATTAGTCTTCATGGAAAGGTTGTGTCATCGTGTCATCTCGTCTCGCTTCGAATATTAATATTAGAGTAAAAAAGTCTATTGCTGTTATTCTACGTTGATTCAGAGTTTATAATTTATCAAATGTTATCCTTTTTATGTTTTCAAATTTATAAGTTATTCGTAGGCTACCTGCACCGCGTAAGCTTAACACTAGAAATGTTCAATACCGTATTATACGTGTGCCCAACTGTGGGAACCAGCTACTCAATTCCACTACTTTTGTCCCTACCGAGAAAGTTATAAGGAGACAGCGATAGCTCTAAAATCGCTTAAAATTAGATTCATTATATTTTGACCGTGGCAGAATCGATACAACATTTCGCGGTAGAGGATGCGATAAAAATTATGGAATACTTGAATACGTAATTTACAATGTGATTAACAATTCGCAAGATTAATTAAGCGTAATCATACTAAATATAAGTAAGTAAACTCAGGTCTTAGAATAGCCTTAGAGATTAATCGATTAGCTTAATTAGTTGTGACTAGTAGTGTAGTTTCTTATTCGTCAAATTCCACTGCACACTTCCACCACGGCTCATTTAGACACAGCAATCACCCAATCATGACAAATAGGAACAATTCAGCTGAAGAACACAGGAGAAAGAGACGTGGACTCCAATAAACCCCGAAATCGTATTAACAGTTTATTTGATTGTATTATGGTAGGAAAACGAAATTAGTGAAACTAGAAATATATAACCAAAAGCCAATTGAATTCAATTCAATAAATGTCAAATGTGTACCCCAAGAAATTTTATTCGATTTTTTATCCAGTTCACGATGACTCTGACACGATGATCTGTGTGTCTATAATTTCCTACATTTCAACGTACGTGGCTGAAAATCTGAGCTCGCTCGTTTATTCATTTGGCATCCTCACATTTTCTTGATACTAACTTGACTTTGCCAATTCATGGATGAAAAATGCTGGGAAAATTCCTCATAAAAATGCCTGGGGATGAGAAAGAACGGAGAAAGGAAAAGATGGTAAATTTATATTAGCCAAATCTTTATTTGTCTATTAAAATATTTCAATACTACAAATCTACAACAGTGCTAATAAGATTAAGATTCTTATTCTAAACGCGTACGTGCGCAATGTGATTTTGTAGGTGACTATAAACTAAAAACGATAAGTAATGTTGTGTTAGTCAAATTAACGTATATTAAGTTGTATGTATACAAATGATTGACAAATAACGCATTTCTTCTGAGAGTAAAGTATATAATTAGTACGGTAATTGAAACTGAATGAATCGCAGTACTATATAAATCATATGGATTACGAGTGCCTTTTTCAAGAAAGAGCGTAAGTAAAGTAAAGCAGTATTATTTGTACAAAAAATGAGGGTTCTCTTTAGTTTGCGATTCCTACAAGCTAGAGTAACAGTATGCGTACGAGGAGGAAGTGAAAACATAAAATACATTGGACAAAGAGAATATGCGAAAAAAGTGAAGTGAACATAATAAGTCTATTTTAGATCTTGAGGTTCTTAAGGTTTGCACTTTGCAAAAGTATAAATACAAAAATCTTAATCTCATTTTCAACTCAATGCCTTACTCCGCAATGGGCTTTAAAGGATTATGAACATCATACATTATGCTAACACTTATTATACTACACTAATCATAATCAACCATATTCTCGATCCGCCCTTGTATTACTCTATAATTACTCGCACCAAGTGCAGTTTGTTCATATTCCGTGACAATTGACAATGCAAACGACGCTAGATAGAAGTGCATGGTGCATGTCGCAAGTGTCCAAAGTCAAGTATTATTTTACATTGCAATAAATATCGTCGAGCTTATGCTATTATCAATAAGAAAAAAGTGTGTATGAAATTGTGAAAATATGCACCAAATACGAAGAATTCTTACGAGAATGCGATGAAGGAATTGCAAGAAGTATTTAAAAATATGAAATACGAAAGCAGAGTAGGAGCTAGAATTCTAAGGTCTATGTGCTTATAAAAATATCGTAAATATTAAGTATGTTAATCTCAAATACGTAGAGAAGTTACTATTACAATTTAAATATGCAATATGAATACAAACATAGATATAAATTTATGAAATATTTGCGTATATTTTGGTAAAACACGCGTCAAGACACACACGAGACGGAATAGCAACCTCATACTCAATCAGTATCAGTAGCTTGGACAAAAATTGGACACAATGGAATGCGACTGCGTTCCATTGCGCATATTCAATCACTTTATAATTAAGTGTACACTATTTTACACGAAATTGTGCATGAGAATGTTTAAATTTCAGTTGGAATTCTTAAATTGTATGGAGCAAGACCA
>JAQIUU010000456.1:0-10461 GCA_034694545.1 Mesaphorura macrochaeta
CAAAAGACGAAGATAGACGAGCACCTTTAGAATGCATAAACTCCTTGCCCCCGAAACTACATAAAATTTAATGGCGCTCATAAATTCCGCATATTCTGAAAAGATTTCAATAGCTTTCACAATTTTGCACTTTGTCTCCACACCAGTTTCTAGCTACAACAACTTTCCCCACCACCACTTTCCCATCTAATTTTTATATGACATGGTCCGTGTCACACGTAGGGCTTTCAGGTGGAGAAAGTTTGCATAGGCCCTCCCGCAGCATACACTCACTACACTGTACACTCAATTTTCATCAAAGGAAACATTTTATACGATTGCACATGGATTTTACTGTGCAAGTGTCGTGTGGTTAAAAGAATAGGTTTATGGCTCACTTCAGGAAATGAATATCCGATTATAGTGCTGAGTGTTAAGTCAATGCAATCGCCCAGGTCCGCACTCACTCGCACAACCAGTGAGAAAAATCTGGTCTGGTGTGTAGTTAATGTTGTGTTCATATCCGATTTCAAATAAATGACCACACTCGCGACTCGGCTATAGACCAGGCTACACGCTAGGTAGAAGGTAGAAGGCTAGAACAATGGAAAATCGTTTACGCTGTAATCTCGCCTGCGTTGGCGTTGGCGTTTTCTCAAGAATCGAGAAATCTTGCGCGCTGCACTCCAATCTACAATTTCGGGAATTGCGATATAAAATTCTATTTGGCTCACTTGTTTTTGTTTCTCGTTCTCGCGTTTTCTTATTTGATTTGCCATTACCGAGAATCACGATTCGCGATTCATGAACAATGCCCAGAAAGGACCAACTTCAAAGAGAAAAAATATCGTATGGCCACTTTCGGAGAATTGGCATTATTCTGAGAATTTTATTACAGGGCAGTGAAGGCGGACTGCGAAATGGTAACAGCGTAGCTTAGCTCGAACGTGCTACGCATGGTCTGGCCATCAAAAAGAACTTGATACGTTACTTAACCTCACTCATTCACTTAACCCTGTCGCTCCACGTATGAGTCTGAATGACTCGAATTTCGCATCTCGAATTTCGGAGACGAATCCGGCGAGGATTTTCAGAATGCGAAAGCAAAGAAAAGCAAATGGACAATCCGGCATCCGGTTCAGGACAGAACTCGGCTGCCTCACCGCATTTGTACAATGAGAACATTCGAGTATGCTTTATGAAAACTGACGGCAGCGCGCATTCACAATTCACATCTACCTCTGAAGATAAAAGGCTCATTGTTGTAGAAGATGACACTTGCCTCAGATTCAAGTTCCTCGAATTTGGATCTTGGATTTGGACAGGTCGTCAGATTTCCGGAATTTCACAAGAAAATTTGCGTTAGGACTGAAAACATGAAATTAACACTTGCAGCAAATGAAGAAGGCGAGTATCTCGGATTAAACAATTTTACGTGGGGGCAAAAATAAAAATTTGCCAACGTCGTCTATGCCTTCTCTGTGTGCTCTCCGTGTTTCGAGAATCTGATAACAACTTTGAATTAAGTTGACCATTATTTCATTAATTGGACTGGATAAACTTTGTTGGTTAAAAGTTTCGCAAATGCACGTTGGATTCGTCAAGGTGCGTGCGAAAGTTTTTGTGACGTGCCCGTAACCTCACGGACCATGTGTACTGCCATGTCGTTATAATTTTTAAAGTTCCAATTGGTTTAGCGTGCAATGTGCAAAAGGGCTCAAGAGCTATGCAATTTAACAAAGTGTTCACAACCACAACCACAGCCATTGGCAGTTGGCAGCTTCTGCCTGCTAGCTGGCCACCTTTCGACCAATTACCGAAATCGTTGCCCTTTTCTCAAGGACACTCGTTATCTATGGCTGCTGCGACTCTGTCGATAAGAACCACATGCGAAATGACGCTTAGACGCGAAATGACGAATTGGCAAACTGCTTCTTATCGGATTCAGACTCAGGGTGGTCTACTCCTCAAGAACGCTGAACAAATTTCACAAAAACCTGACCTCATGTTCCCTGACATGAATGGCAATTTAAGATAATTACTTGTAATCAATTTAGTTCGGAAGACATGAGCAAAGGGAACAGCGAACACGCAAGTGGCAATGGCATGCCTGCCGTCTGCTGAGCTTCATTTTCGCGTGATCGCGTAGCCAAGACTTATGGCTTGCCATTCGCATTCGCCTGTCGTTATCCGATCCGGATATTAATTTAGATTTCTAAAATCGCAGCAGCGTGCTCTGCTGTGCGTGCCTTCTACTTCGGCTCGGATTCGAGTTATTCGAAATTAATGATTTAACAACGTGGTAATTTCATCCGCACTGTATGGGCAAAATGAGACAGCAAAGGCAATGCGTATTCAACATTGCTACATAGTAGTACATAGTGCCATGTATGCTATGTTGAGCTGGCTGCTGGTTCGCTGATTTAACCGCAACTTGATAACTTGCTTATAACGAGAGAATTCGACCATGCTTTACTTCTCCTCATAATTGGTTTTACTCTGCTTGTTCTCAATCAAACTCAGGAATTCCAATGAAATTAGATTAAGGCATAAATTCTTGGGTGATCCGAACCTTGGCCATATTCGTCGCATCAAGCCACTAATTTAGAAATGAGCTTGAGTAGTAGGCAGTAACTTGACAATCCACGATAACTCAACGTCGCACCGGTCATCCAAACTCTTCCATTGAATTGGCTAAAGCACTGTTTCTCAATAAATACAACTGGCTTTGAATTGCGAAATGCTTTCCAAGCATCATCGCCAACGCCAACTTCCTGTTGTAGATCGCAGATAGCACCAGCACCATTTTGTAACTACAAATCTGGATTTCCGTCCTAAATTCTTGCCGCTTACTATTTCCCATGCTGTATGCTAGTTTGGCCGTAAAACATTTTATCAATAAATTATACACGAAATGAGCAGACAGGGAATTAGACTGTGAGACAAGAACTGAACATATCGCTTTACTTTTACGGTGAAACATGAACATGTACGGCTATCCATGCAGTCATACAGTGAGCCGTCACGGGCCACCGGCCACGGACTTGACGTGACAAATGTGAGTTTAATCCGAAATTCAAATTCAACCAGCATTCAGCGTCAGCTTCGGTTTCGTTTTCGTGAATTTAGCGCATTTTCGCATCGCATTGCCTTTCACGATACGATGCGGTGGTACAAAATTATGCATACGCAAATATTGGCACGGCACGACCGTGGCCGACTTTTTGTTTCTGATGAAGTCAGGTTGAGTATTAAAGCCTGAATGTCTGCCATAGATTTTGCAAACGAGTTGGAAAGTCGATCGCAGTTCAGCCGTTCAGCCGTTCAACGGCAGCCCAGCCGAATAATAAGAAAAGTTGGTGCTGAATAGCAAAATAGCAATAGCTGAAAAGAGGGCGTTTATGATAAATTAATAAAATCTCATAAATATCATCAATCATTTGCCCAGCAAGGTACTGAATTTAGAAATAGACAGCTCATGAATTCGCCAATTCGCGAATCGCGGAGGCGAGCACACTTTTTGCGAAGGCGAGCACGCGCGCGGAGGACTTTCTATTTTTTGTGCCCAAAGTTGGTGAAGCCCTGAGCTCATCAATTCCTACACGTAGTGCACCGTGGGGCTAGCGGCTTAGCGACTGTCGTCTCACGATGACGGTGCCAGTCTCCACTATAATCATCTCTGCGAACTTTTCCCTTTTTCTTTCTCCCCGAGTCCCCATTGCCAGTTCATTTCGTGGGATTTCCTCTGTCCTGCGTCCGCGTGTCCTGACGGAATTTGAATAATGATGTATCTCTCTTTTGTACCGAATCGTATCATATGAAATACGGCTGTGAACAGTGAACCTATGCATCTCATCATTCATTCTTCAGGACACGGGGCAAAGGACAGACGCAATGGTGTGAGTGTGAGTCAAGTCTGCCGCGGAGCTGACGACTGGTGACAACTGTCGCAACTTTTTTGTTACAGTCATTGTCATTGTCATCAGTACGACTCAAGCCATTGTAAATCTTTGACCTGACTTTCGTACCCGTCTTCTTCAATGCTTTTTGCACGGAAAAATACAATGAAGTCGTCAACAAGCCGAGCCACGGCCTACGGAAGGTACAGGTGCCCAGAAATGGTAAATGGGCCCAAGGTCGTGTCGCGTCGCCGCTGGAGCTGCTATTATTTATCATTTGCTCACATGCTTTAAAGGTATTACACACTTGCTTTCACTTGTCTCTCTAACTTTAATATTTTTAAGTGTGGCTGCACCAAGGCTCCAAAGCGCGACACGTAAAAAAGACGAATGCGTGTCCATTATTCTTCGTTATTTGTCGCCGAAGAATGTACCAAGTACCAAGTACTAAACACTCCATTCCAGTCCGAGTTACAAAAGAGAGCAATTGCACGCAGGGTGCCGGGTACAAAATTGAAAGACGGGAGGTAAACATGAAATGTCACAAGCCAAACCACGCCAAGCAAGAGCCATGCATAATGGTAACAAAGCAGGTGAAAGCATTTTCATGCCATCAGGTACAAAAATACATGTTTAGCACGCAGGAATCCGAATGAGTTGAAAGTACACGAAAAATTATGCATTGTGCTTTGGAATGTGGATGGAGACGAACTTATCGATGAAACTTGTTGCATAATCACAATCAAAATACACAAGTCAATAAACCGAATTACAAAATTCCTCGACCGACAGCAACAGCTAACCAGGCCAATATCAATGGCATTTGTTGTGACTTTTCACGGGTCATGGCACATGTTCATGAAAAGAGCGTTCGAATGCGAATGTACGGTCACTCCGTTCCCGTATTGCTTTTGCAAAGACGAATCCTGAAACGAACTCCAGCGCAATACGCAGTACGCAAACGCAAACCACAGAACGCATTAAATGGTGATTGTATTGTCTTGTCAGCTTGGATTACGATTTATGTTTTATGCTGATTGTTAAACAGAAGTTGTATCGCGATCCGCGAGACAGTAAGAGTTTGCATCGCATACATTTTTAATGAACGACACGACATGCGACATGCTCACGATCGGGCCCAGCAAATGGTTTTCGTTCTCCGAGCTCCTAGTCACCTCAACCTCCGTTCCGTGTTCACTGGTCACCATCTGGCTCCAGAAAGCGAAAGCGAAACAAACGCGAGTATACGAATACGCGAACGCGGACTCGATTTCTTTGATTAAAACCCTTATATTTTATTCATGGCCACGGGACCAACAGCGGGAGCAGCGACAAAGCTGCAGTTGGCAGTGGCAGGCGCTAAACACTTGGAAGTTTCTAAATGCGATCGTGAATCCGAATTCCATGTGAATGCGAATGTGCGCCAAGGCGTCATTGTATCGCAATCGAGGCAGGCTGGCCGCTACGTAATCAATAATCCAGTGCAGCAACAGAGCGACCGATAATAAATATGTTGCCACATATCACTTTAATTCGTGTGTCACGCTCGTCTTTAAGATCGTCGCGGTGTACATGACTGGGAATTGGCGATCGGCGATCGGGAAATAAAATTACCATTAAAAGCTTAAGGCTTAAAACGTTAAAACTCCCAGCTGGATATTTGTTTACGATGAGGACAGTGCAATGGACAGTGGATTGTGTTCGTGTTGTGGTGCAGATTACCACATTTCCTTTTTCTTAGAATTGCTAGACCCAAATCAATACTCATTGTCATTGCAATTGGCAAATAATACCAGGCTTGGGCACACGGCACACGGCCCATGTGCGTGTGGCGTGGCGTGTGCTCGCCCGATTTGGTTCGACTAATTCCTCACGGAGCTCACAAACGCGAACGGCCCATTTCCACTGCCGTCGTGGTCCGTGTCCGTGGGCATTCATTCAACGGCAACTCGCGCCGGATCGATTAGAAATGGACTTAATTTAAATTATGCATCACAATCGCACCTGATGCAATATTTAATGGTTGGCTATGGCCGTTTCAGTTTCAGGTTGGTTGTCCCGATGCCTCGCCGTAAAATTCTATTGCTTGCGATATTGCTGAGCGCAAAAGCTTGAGCCATACCCATACGACAAAGACGAGCTCGTTACTCGTTCGTGTAACTGAATAATTGGGCAAGAGACGAGATAACAACAAACCTCATGCAAAGAATGTGCGTAACCGCAGTTAGCAGTTATGGCTCATGCGTTATCTTTAGATTTACCCCGGAAGTAGGAGCGTATTACTGAAATAGCTGCGTAAATACTCGCACACTAGTCTATAACTAGCATGTCTAGTAAAAGAGCGAATTAAAACAAGTTAACCTGCTTTGTAGTTTTGTTCTTGTGGGACAATTTTAAAGCACAGTCTGGCGTCATATTTACGATATCTCGTTCCAGTGCGAATGTGAATTTGTGAATGCTCGGTACTCGGTGATCCCTGTCGCAAACGCAAACCACAAAATACTAGGACACTAGAACATGTTGCTTGACAATTTGACTAATACAGCATTTACATTTCGCTTATCTCGCTCATTAATGTGAATTGCTAATTGGTCTGAAAGCTGATACTAATGTCAAGTCTCGTCTCAAAAGGATGATTATGATTACACATGGTACACTAGTATTGGGGGCTCCTTCCGGGTTCTGTCTATAAATACACCGGGCATTTAAGTTCCTCCTGAATTTCCCGTCTCAGTTCAGATCCAGCCTGAAGAAGCTCTCATTTGGTTCCACACCGCAGCCCTTCAACTCAACAATCAGCATCATCATGCGTGTCTTCCTTCTCTTGACTCTTGTTCTCGCCATCGTCGCAATGGGCTACGCCCAAGAAGGCAGTAAGTACACAAGCACATTAACTATCTGAGCCTGCATGCACTGATAAGTATATCTAAACATTCGACTGTTTGGAATCTGAACTAATCCTCGAATTATTTGTATTTTATTTTAGTGGAGCCACCAGGCATTCTTCACTCAACTGCTGGCGGAGTTTCTGACGATTACATCGTGGTTGATGTGCCCAAGCCAAAGGTTCACTACTACGCTGCCGAGGCTCATGCTCTTCCATCAGCCACCCAATAAATGGACACCTGGACGCACCAGCTCCAGCGTATTTGGGCCAAAAACTGTCATCTACCCTGGCCATACATTATTTTCTGAAAATCTGCCGAATAAATCTGACTTTGTTACTTTTTGTATCTAAATCCTGCTGCCCAGACTCAATCGTCTCGTCTTTTATTACTGCGCATTTGGTCCGCGCGCGAGATAGAATATTTTGTTCTCTATTCTCATCATTGTCTGCGTGCTCGATATTTTGCTCATGAAATTAGTTATTAATTATGGTCAGGAAATGGCGACATACGTTAATGGCCAGCTTGAGACACACATTGAAAATGCACGAAAGAATACTAATTACTAAAATTTACTGAAAAGAAAAGGCAGCGAAAGGCAAAAGTTTCCAGGAAATTTGGCAGGTCGGTGTCTCGTATCGTATCCCCCGTATCGCGTCTGGCATGAAAAGTTGAAGCTCATTCAGATCATAATATTGTGAGATGCTGTCTCATACACTCCATTGTTACATTACGTTACATCAAATTGTCACACTAAACTTTGCTGACACGAGTCAAGAAGTCAAGATGAGTTGGGATCAGAAAGATTAATGAAAGGAGATAAAAAGTGGACAGACAGTCATCTCTAAGCATATGAAAAAAGAAAAAAATGGAACTGTATGTCTCAACTTTTATAACTAGGCAAAAGTGTAATTTGTGCAATGGGTTCAAAGTGGGTTTGCTGTCGCTTTGTGGTTTTAAGCATCAAACCATCAGGCACAATATCGTGAATTCGCCAGTGCCAATAATTCGCAAAGGTAATCCTCTAAAGACAAAGACAACGTCCGATGTCTTGTCATACTTGTCAGACGCAGCCGGTTCACGCGGTCCAGCCCACGAGCTGCCAACTGCCAACTCGTGCGTGGAATAAAAAGATGTTCGTTCCTTCTCAACGGTCCCTGTCAGAGTAATTTCCGATCGTGTGTCTGTCTGGCTCCATTGCGCACGGCTCACGGCATGGCTCACGGGACAAAAGAATCGAAGCCGGCCTTCAAACTTCTGTCAGACTTCTATTCGTGTCCCGTGATCCGGTGAAGTCCCTTTAATTACTGCATTAATAAGAAAAATTGACTTTGGAACTTCATCGCATGGAGCTTTGGTAAGCACAACAGAAACTTTTGTTCCATAACGCATGAATGAAAAAATTGAGAATGACAGTAACAGCGTGTAACTCTCATGTAGTAGCCTCTACTACTAGAACTGGAACGGAACTTGAGACTCCAGTCACTCCAGTCACTCCAGGCTGGAACTGTTTGTCTTTACTTTATGAACCTCTTCAGAAACCTGAGTCAATAAAATCTTGAAGCGACGGACACAATGACAAAATGAGTGGGGGTCGCGATGTCGCGAATAGCGAACTGCGATTCATTGAGACAACAATGGCTGCTGCTGCTGCGGTGGAAGTCCCAATCTAAAATTTCCAGACAATGAAAGATTTCCAATTTGTGAAAGGACGAAGGACAGAAGACTCGACTGGCTAGAAGACAAAAGACTCAATACATTCGAAGTGGCCATGTGGCTGTGGCCAAGATTCGAGACAATCTGGTACTTTTCCCACAAATCTAACTCATAACATAGCTCAAGCCAGGACCCAGCCGTACGCGTACGCGTACGTGGTCGAAATCAATAAACCCCATCAAAAATATTTCATCGCACCATATGGGAAATTATTACCAGACAAATTTTAAGGGGTGGCTTACTTGCAGTGTAATTTTGTACCAGCGGTAACGCGAGAGGAAGAGGAGGTAGATTGTGGGGCTGTGGCTCTTCGTCGTACACGTGTTGCAATTTCTTGGGTCTCGGTGCCATCGCCAACACCATCGATGATACATGTGTAAGTGTGTCACTCTCGCTGGCCGTGTTTAGAATTCCCGTCATGGTCATGGAGCCTGGGCCTGTCGAAGCTGTCACCGTCACCGTTGAACTTCGCACGTCTGTGCCGTCTCTTTCATCTTTTTCACCTCCAGCCGCACGAACCCGTCTTCTCACTGTTTTCTTAACCGCCTGCGCCTGCGCCTGTGCCTCTGCTCTTGCTCCAGTTTCCAAATTAGCATCCGCATTCACACTCGCACTCACACCAGCCGTATGATTGTGCTTGGTCTTGATCTCGCTCTTGGTACTTGTTGCAGAGTTCACGGAAGAATCGCGGTCGTGATGATTTTCGTAATGAGGCTCGTGACTTGGTTGCGAATTCGTTTTCTCATTTGGCAACCCAAAATTAGACGTCGGAAGAGCTGGAGTCAAAGATCTATGTGCATGACCGTGTCCGTGTCCGTGTTCGTGTCCGCTATCTTCCTTTTTCATGCTGGAGGCGGCATCGTGATCGTGGTCGTGATCATGATCATGATTAACATTATTACTTTGCAGAGTCGGAGTCATCGTGGCGATCATAGTCGTAATAACACCATCATTAGTACTTCGTGGACGACCATTCGAATTCACAATCGCGTTTCCATTCGCGGTAATTGCGCTGGAGTTGGTCTTGGTCTTGGTGTTATTTGCATTAATAAGTTGACTTTCGTGGTCTTTCTTTGAACTACTAGACAAAAAGACGTGTGCGTGTGCGCGTGCTTTCGCCGGCTGTGGATGTTGAATATGTGGCGGTGGCGAATGTTCCATTGTTCCAGGCCGTGGTGGTGGTGGTAGGCCAGAAGACAACGTCAGATAAAATAATGGAAGGAAGAAGCAGAAGTAGAAGCTCAGCCGCCGAGTCACCGTCACCACTGAAAGGAAAGACAACAGAAGAGAAAGCTTAAGCTTAAGTTATAAGTTGGGACGTTTCGTTAGAAGTTAAGTCAACCGTTTATTGCCAATATTGTAAATCACCAGGCATTAGGCGGTGTACGCTGCGTTCGGTTCGCGAATTCACGATTCATGGCGCAGGAAACGTCCTCTTTCTTTTTAGTCTTTGGTCTTGGCACAAGTTCGCACAAGGCACAAAGGAACAGAGAGAAGGCTTTGTGCTTTTAATTGGAGTAGGAAGCGCTTGAGCGCTTAGTTTCGTAGTTCCTGGAAATTGGCGAGATCGGAGACGCGAAATGTAAGACTTTCACCGCACAGGTTGAACGTCGAACCTGGAAGGAAGTTTAATGCGGTTAATACCCCATTGATTGGGATCTTTCGCTCTTTTGCATAAGCATAAGTTATTTAAGGGCCTTCAGCTTGTCAGCTTCCATTCCGTTGCCTGATTGGATGGAAAACAAGAAGCAACTTTTGTGCCACCGTCTCAAATGTTTCGATCGTTCATTCAATCTCAAAAGTCAAAGTAAGTATTTATTAGTTTGGAAACCTGAGCCCTTGTCTGTTTTGCTTACATATACTCACACTTGAGTACTGAAGAAGTGTCCAATTAAATTCGACTTAGGGTCATATTCCCAATCGTCCCTCACCCTTTCGAAAGTGAGTTACCTCAGCAAAGGGAGGATGTGAGGATGAGGCCG
>JAQIUU010000457.1:0-10454 GCA_034694545.1 Mesaphorura macrochaeta
AAATGACATTTTCCGCCATCAAGAAACTTTTTAGAGACCTCAAAGCCTCCCCATTCCAAGCCGGAGCGCACCAACTGAGAAATTGTATCGATCTTGAAATCCGCAGGGCCTACGTTGGAATAATTATGTCGGTTAATTGGCACTCGCGCAATTGCTCGATATTACGATAAGCTAGCTGATCTCACCAACAGTTAATGACACAATCAGAGACACCTGCAAGAAACAAAGAGCTTATTTGATATGATCAGCAGTAATTGCTCATCATCAACATTTAGAATTCATGTATAAAATTTTGGGTGGAAGTACGCGATAGATAATGCAGGACATCCTATTTTTTCCATGTTACATGCAAAAAATCAAAACATATAAAAACAGATTTCATCGAGTTGAGCACTCGATTTTGTGCTGAAAATGACGAAATTGGTCCAAAATAATTACCAGCAAAAGATTAGCCAAGCGATTATGAATCCTCTCAAACTGGAGCTTTTAGCTTTTGGTGGCTGCTGAACTGACACCATCGAACCCAACGCATACCTCAAAAGCGGAAAACGAATGTAATTTGAAAGGTAGGGGTAAATTGAGCCAAGCGGGCAAACTGCCATTTCGCAACCTTACATGATTCCTCGTCCAACCGATATTGAGGCGTCCATTTTTAGTGGTCGGGTGAGGAAGGAAAAGAAGGGACCCGAAATCAGTGCCATTGAAACAAAGCAAGCCCACACTTGCCATGAGAAAGGGAGTACAAGGCCCAGCCAATGCTGGAGAGCTTCCGGCCTCGGGACTGCGAAGCATCCGGCATCTTGGTCGTATGAGTCGGACACGTCCACAACCTTTAAGGTGCAAAGATGAAATGAGGTAAATCCTACATCCTCATCCTCATTTACTATCTTTCATTCTCAAGCTAAATCTCGCAGTCAGCGTACCGACTCTCGCTGGTCCAGGAGGAAGACACTGGCAAATCCAATTTGCGCACGATTTTCAGCAACTTCACCAATAAGTCCATTCCATGATCCATTCCCCAGCTTTAAACCATGGAATCACATGAGAAGTCGAACACACCTTAAACTTGACTATAGGTCAAAGGTGACTTACGTCAATACCCCACTTCTCACCCTCAGGGGGTTCATAAATTTCATATGTAAAGTTGATCGTCTTTGCGAGCTCTGAAAAAATCTTGACCTCCAGGCCCCTGTACTCGTACACACCTGGTTCAGTTTCCGTCCTTATAACCAACGGAGGAAATTCAAACGTGCAGACTCGGAGAGTAAAACCTCGCAAATTGTCAATCTTTTCCAGGAAAACCGGTCGTTTAGTTTCAAGCTTCCCGTTGCCCCATCGGCCAATAAACACATGTTTTGACTGGCCAGGAGGGGGGTACGGGTCAATCACTGAGAATAATACAGAAGTAAGCGGTTAGCAATACAAATAAATTGCAAATGTCAACGTTCCGCTAGTGTTTGTTATTGACCTGCGACTTGCAGGAAGGCTTCGTCACTCAAACTAGATGTCTGAAAGCGATTAGACGGTATATTGGTTACGGTTGGATAAAGTGAGATTTTATGCAACGGTCAAGTAACATTCACCTCAATTTTCTCCAAGTCCACCATTGCGTCAGCGGCTGCCTGTTGATCCTTAGCCGCGGATACCGTTGAGTTTTCTTTGCCAGAAATCTCCGTCGCCACTGCGCCGTTGAATATTCGTTCACGGTCCATCAACGTCAGAATACCCTGAAGTATTGTAATGCTATGTTAACTATGTTTCTCTACGGCGATTTGCTTCAACCGACCAGGTTAAAATTGTACCTTTGTTGGTTCAAGAGATTTTTCCTTCACGAGTACCAGGAGCCGTGCAGTAATTGACCACCAAGGGTACTGGCTTGTGAGTCGCATGATGTTCGCGAAGCCATCGTGATCCTTTACGAATGCAACGAGTGCAGACGCTTTGGGTAAGAGTCTGTGCGAAAAATGGTCCGATGGCTCTGAAATTATTTTACACGCATGAATTGGTGTCGTCCTACCATGTGCCATGTGATCATTTCACATAAAAGCTCGACTTTCCCTTTTCTCACGTACTTGACTTGATTAGTTTTGACAAGACAGGATCAGATGGAAGATAATACAGAACAAATGATTTTCTCGTTGTTGTTTCCAGCTTCTGTATGACCGAGTTAATTTCCCAGGACTCGTCATACAACAGGATGACCTGCTTTGTTTCCGTGAAGTAATCGTTGGCAACCTTCGTGACAAACTGGTCCACTCCTCGACTGGAGCCCATGATGTTCCCTCCTAAACTGTCGCTGTCTTGACTTTCAAGGCATTTTGAAACCGACCAGACCAAAACGAATCCAGTTAGATTCAAAACAGGGTTTGAATAAAATTCCTCACACGTAATATTTTGGGGTATGTACATTGTTGCAAATTGTTGGCCATAAAAGGCTCGTCAATGTCACAAGCAGGGAAATTTGAGACGATATTGCAATGTGCAGGTCTGGGGATCAGACTAGACAGCTCGCTTAGCCCGCACGATAGCAGACTGTAACTGCTACTGAACTCCCTAATTTTCCTGAAGCCCTAAAGTGGTGCTTCCAATAGAATTTCGATATGGATTGTTTTCTTGCCTAAGAAATCATTGAATACAAAGCGCTTTACTTAGCGCAAAAGTCAACAGACTTCAATTTATTGACATTTTTGTCAAAGTTGGCATCAGACATATAAAAATGGTTAAACTCCAGATTGACCATTGGTGAAATCCAAGGAACCAGGGAACAAATCTCAAAGATACAAAAGTATGCAAATACCGTCTGACGCATGATAAATTGAGAAATTGATATCATCCGTTACATATACACATGTGTGACATATCATATGACCTAATTGCACGATAGAAAGGATGCACATTAGATCACTTTCGCCGACTGACATCATGCCACCATGAATTCTGATCAGTCAGATCAGTGATGGAAAGGCGGTAGATGCATAGGTGACACCACCTTCGAGTTTGGGCGCATCCACCGTACACTGGACGATATGTGTGAAATAGTGTTGTAGTTGTAAGAGTAATTGCAACAAGGCCAAGAACATGCACGGGGCGTACTTGCTGATAAGATCAGCGAATTATGATACGACCACTATGTATGACCTATTTATTCATGAAGCTAACTTATGAACCTTTCACATTTGTTTACGTTTGTGAGGTGGTGTGAGATCCCTCCCTGCGTAAAAACATAATTGGGCTTTTCGAATTGAGCAATGGAACCAGCTTACCTATTTCCATTACTTTTGATTAAAAGTTGCTGCCTAAGCAAAAATATTTCACAGCCAGATGCGAGTTCAAGTTCAGAAATTCCTGTTCCTGTGTCTTTGGGTTGGTCTGAGCCAGACAATGACTGTAAGCTTGTTTTTCGGATAAAACGCTAGGGCGGACCTGGGTGAGTTAGATGTAAAACTGTGATATACAGGTGAGAAAATATGCGATCAAGTTGACGAGGAAGGAACACGCTGGACTGCTTGCGAAGGATGGGCTTATCGTAATTGTACTGGAGGTGCAAGCGGTCACATGTACTGGAATTGTCAAGCAAATGGCGAATTCAGTTCTTCCCAGCCGAGTTACAAGAATTGCTCCACCACATGGATTGAAACTGTACGCGATCATCTCGAGTCGGTGAGGCATAGCATAATACAATAGTAGACACTCTGTTTGGGATTCTCAATTTTGCATGTACAATTGATTGGCGATTTTCAACAGTTTGATCACCTTGATTACTTGGCAGCTTCTAAGATTCTAAAATATGTTGAGGGTTGTACCATAAGGGCCCTCAGCTCATCAAATGAAGACACAAAGTATTACGGGCATGAAATGGATATGGTTTTGAATTTAACGTACACGGTTTTGACGCTAGTACAAGATAAAGATCTTGAGCAGTGTGAAATTCTGACCAATTTAACTATGTCCATTTTTGACCACGTTTACATCAACATCAACTTATGGAGCCAACTTTCACGAGTATGTTTTCAAGGTCAAAGGCATTTCGTTTGGGATTTACCAGTATCAAATAATCCATTTGATTTCATGTCATTAGAAAGAATGCACGCAAGTTGGAACGACTTTTCTGAGCCAAACGGAGGAAAGGCTCCTCGGTTTGAGTACACTTGTGTATAATAAATATCAATTGTTGTCAATACCCGACATGGAATACTTTAAAAATTACGAGAAGAGCCAATTTAACCCATTCCTTGGGGTAGCACGGAAGAACCCCAGCGACCCCCTTATGAATCAAACTCTCCGATTTCCAGTCACTGCAAACATTCAACAAGATTCGTACTTGGAGTTGCCCCCTGATTGGTACAAGTACGCGGAAGCGGCTGATGAGAATTCAGCGACCATCTCATTTGTTGGGCTAGAAGTGGATCCCTTGAATGCAAATTATCTGTTTCCGGCTGATGACAAGTGAAACAACTTAACAGAGTCATGGGTAGTGAAATGTTCTTTTTCCGCATGACGCGTGTCTGTTCTATTTTAAGGGTGTACGAGCAAAATGGTACTAATGACTACTCCTCCTCTGACTCCGCCAACAAGATAAAAGAAGACAGCATCGTTAATGGAAATATCCTGTCATTCTCGTTCGGAAAAAGCGAAGGTCAACATGCAGATGTCAAGTTTAATGGAACAGGCGTTAAAATAGTCTTTAAGCACAATGTGAGTGCGTGGGGTGACAAAGTCCACCAAGTGCGAAGAAAGCTACACGCTGGGGAAACACGTAAAGCTGTGTTGGGATCAGCCAACTGCTCATTTTGGGTGCTAGAAAACTTGTAAGCTGAGCGAATCGCCATTACGAGTAACATCTTTATGATTTGTTACTGGAAACGTGGAAACCCTTTTCGCAATCGACTAATCATGTCTTTGCGTATTTCACAAAGGACTTGGTCAAGTGAGGGTTGCGTGCTAGTTCTATCGGATAAAGATAAAACTGTCTGTGAATGTTTCCATTTGACAGGTGAGTTTCGCAAATCATGTCTACTGTGATGAATTGAATTCAGCTTTAGTATCGTAATTCGATTTAGCATTTGCGCTGCTCATGGACTTGCATGATTACGTGGGCCGAGATGTTGGTCTTGAAATTCTAACTTGGATTCTTACTCCATTGTCAATACTTTGCCTGATTGTAACTATTCTTATCCTCTCGTTCTTGCGAACTGTCAAGTCCAGCCCGAGGTCAGTGATCACAAGGCATTTGTCACTGTGCCTGGCCGTCGCAATGCTTTTAATGCTGACATTGATGGACAAGCACTACATATTGACTGACAATGTAAGTAAGAACGGAGCCATTTGCCAATACCCGTGATTTCCAATATTGATCTGCAATATTTGCGTCGCATTTGCGATATTTGCGAATTTCAGACAACTTGTTCAATGACAGCCGTTGCGATTCATTACTTTCTTCTCTGTGCATTTATGTGGATGTGTTTGGAAGGAATTCTTCTGTACAGAATGGTTGTGTTCGTATTTGAGAGTGGACGAGAATACATAAAATGCCAAACACTAGCAGCGTATGGTTTACCGTTGATTATTGTGGCAGCAACCGTAATTACGAGCGAAATCACGGCCCAAGTCGAGAGCGCTTATGTTGGGGATGCTTAGTACGTCTTACTTTAAGTGATGGATTTTTTTATGCATTGATTACATCCTTTTGTTATAATCGACGAAATGATTTTCATCCTTTAGTTGCTGGCTACAAGGAAATTACATTTGGGCATTTCTCGGTCCAATTTCAATTGTTCTGACCATAAACTTGGGGATTCTTGTGATTTCGCTCAGGACAGCGCACGCTCTTGCACATAATAAAATGCCAAATAGGCATGCACAGAAGGAAGGGTCTCACTTTATGTAGGTTAAGTTGGTTGATTTTCGTGTGCGTACTTGCGCGGATGTTTGTATCGTTGATTTTCGTAATTAAATTTTACTTTCTAGAGTTCTACTCCGTGGTTCATTTTCGACATCAGTTCTGTTGGGATTGACCTGGATTTGTGGATATTTTATGTTCATAAATAACATCACGGTGTCAAATATTGCGGCGTACATTTTCACCATTTTGAACGCAGCTCAGGTACCGTACCTGAAATTGACTTGCGAATATCAGAGAAAACAATCTCTTAATTGATGTTTTACTAAAAATGCAGGGCATTTTCTTATTCGTTTTCCATTGCCTTTTGAATGCAAAAGTTCGTGAGGCACTTGGTCCGAGGTTCCTGTACGCAGCACAGTCCAATTCAAGTTCAACAAGTAACTTACACGCAAACTCCTCAACTGAGACTGGGTCAGAGAAGGTAAGTCATACATTTTTCTCACGAACCATGTTTGGCATATCTGATACAGGTGTAAATTCAATCACAGCAGAGGCAAAATTCAGAGTCTGAAACCAGCTAATGGGCACCGCAGGACGTCTATCATGAAACTTTGCTTTTTGCTGACAGTTTTGGCAGTATATTTCTTAAAAATTGTTTACAAGATTGTGACATGTATGGAAGTAATAAATTGTTAAAATATCTTACGAACTTAATAACATAAAGAAAAGATCAAAGCCAATCAAAATAGAAACAGATTACAGATTATTTCATATTATGTGGGAGAGTGGGAGTGGGTCATTTACAGTGCAAACATTTCACACTTGATTCGCATTCTCCATTCTCGACAAATTGTGCAATTGGTGAATCCCAGTTAATGCATTAATCAGCACTTTCACGGAACGAGAACGAGATTGGCTCATTAGCTGAATGATTCCTTCCTTGGGAGTTAGATGCTGGACATGTTGATCACGGCAGAGATGGGCACCAATTAGTTTAGCGTCTACGTTCTACGTCTATCAGTCCAACACTTAGCGCTAGGCTGGTTTTGTAAGCGCAGTGTTTATGTACTTGTGTACAGTCGTGGTCGTATGCTCGTCGCTAGCGACCCGCGAGCCGTGTCTCATTTATGTTTACAATACGTAACAGCAAGCGTGCTAAACTTCCCTTGTGGCATTTATTGGAAGAATTCAGGAAAATACAAAATCCAAGCTGAAAGCTATACCTTATTCTCACAACGCAAAAATATAAAACACATTGCAATTTTTCAGTCAGTCAATTAAAAATTGATCAATTACCAAAAGTATAAGCCTGGAGTCAATTCAATTTTAAGCTTGAGTATTGAATGCCAAATGGTGTTGTGAAATTGTGGCCAGAGCCTGAATAGTCATAGAAATCGAGTTGTATTTGTAACGCTAACGTAGGGGCTGCGCAACGCAACTAATGTGAACTGGCTTGTATGTTCCAGTTTTAACAGCTGGCTACAAAATTAGTTTAGATCACTGAAATTAGATTGTGCAAGTAGAGCTTTATCTCCTTTAACGTAACTATTAATTGGCAAGCTTGTTTTGCATTTGAAGTTCTATAATTCACAAACCTGTTGATCTGTTCAACCCCTCACCAAGACTCACAACCACGCTCTTCGTATATCAATCAATATATTTTCGTATACCAATATCATTTTTATTTTTATTAATTACGTACAAAAAGTAGTATTAATCAATTATTTTTACTGACGATACCCTACGTAACCTGTGATCTTAAAATAAGTATTGGAATAGTTAACTCAGCCGCCGAGAAAATCCAGATTCAGAAATCAGAATACACGAGATCAGATTTCTCAGAACATCTAGAAAAATTCCTAGTAAACTCAAGGTTAATTTGGAGCCAGCGCCTATTTGAATCGTATTATGTCAATGGTTGAAGAGTAAGTTATATATCACTGTACCTAATTACCAATGCCTGAATTTTAACGTGCTCGCCATATGCCATAACGCTAATATATTATTTATTATTCATTTCAGCTTGAGAAAACCTGGAGCTGGTGGAGTCGGAGCACACGGAGGAGAGGATGACATCGATGCGGATGAGCATTTGGTAAGATTCATGAACAATTGAAATTCAACTCAATTATCGAATAACAAAAGTTCCTAATCTGTGTCGCACATCGCATTTATACAGCCTCCCCTCGATGTTGGACCGTCAGAGCATAAGCTACAGCACACCTATGGCCTGTGGTATATTGGAAAAACTAATTACCAACAGTATGATTTTTCACTGCGAAAGATTGGGAGATTCGCCTCGGTGGAACAATTTTGGGCACTCTATTCACACTTGGTTCGTCCTTCAGATTTGCATTCTCAGTCAGATTTCTATATATTCAAAGATGGAACGAAACCCATGTGGGAGCATAAGGTAAATAAAACCAATAAATTCAATTCTAGTCGTATTTTATACCATCACGAATCTCAGCATCTCATGTGCACATTTTCTATCCCGCTAGTCGAACAGGAGTGGAGGGCAATGGCTGGTTCGACTAAACAAGGGACTTGCCGCTCGTTGTTGGGAGAATTTGATATTAGCTGTGCTGGGTGAGCAATTCAACGTTGGTGACGAGATTTGCGGGGCGGGGGTGTCAATGAGACAGAAGAAAGATTGCATTTCACTCTGGCACAGAAATTCTTCGGATATTGAAACAACTGAAAAAATTCGCGATGTGTTGAGAAAGGTCTTAAATCTTCCTGCACATATTCAGCTGGAGTATCGTAATCATAAAGATGTTTTGAACTGGCTCAACACAAGAGACCGCGACCCAAACACAGGCCCGAAATTGAGATCAGGGAGCCCTCCGAACATGGAAAGGCTCTCTATGTCAGATAATTCTGGAGGGGGGCCATCAGTATCAAGGCGTGGAGATGGACCTGGTTCATCAAGTGGAGGTGGAGCGCCACCAGGAATGGCCCCGAGGTGGAAGCAAGACAAAAATAGTTGAATGTAGAAACCCTGACGAGCAGCTGAGGCTTGACTACTTTCGGATGTTATTGATGCAACAGCAAATTATGAATTACATTGTCCGATGCAATTTTTTGGTTTGAAATGATTTGCCTTTTTTGTATGGAATATTTATTGAAAAATATTGAATAACAAACGAAAGTTGTTAACATTATTTAAATTTCCTCTTTGGCGATACAATCAGAGAGACATTTACGGCATCATTTTGATTTTATTGGGGCGCATATTTTGCGAGTTCAACAGTAGTACAAGAAAAAAGGCACATGTATTTCATGAATACGGGTAAGAGGTAGTTTATCTGTGAGAGAAGCTTCTGTAGTTATTGCCGTACGGCGACTTGTATGACACAGAAGAGAAGTGAGATCCTGGGCCATCTCCGCTTCGACTTGATTCAGTGGTGTAACTGTAACCAGATCCTGGCCGTCCTCCACTCGCAGACTTTGACTCGCTCGTGTGTGAAGTGGATGAGTATCCTCCAGGACCTCCGCTGCTGCTGGACGAGCTGTATGTTTTCGAGTAAGATGATTCTTCTCGTCTGCTTTCACGTGCGGGATGATCAACGCCCACATACTGACGGGATAGAGAGCTTGGGCTCTGAAATCAGAACATAGGAACGGTTGCAAATTTATGACAGAGGACTGCAGCTGGACGTCTCAAAACAGCCTGCGTTGAACCAAAAATGTGAAATCTTACCGTGTAGGTGTAAGAGGAAGTAAGCCCTGGCCGCCCTACGTAAGATCTCCGTGAGTAATCTGACGTGTATGAAGACATTTTTCACCCTTTTTCCAAATTCAACAGGTCACGTAAGCTGGTTGCTCGTTGTGTTGTTCCGGAATAAGTGACGAATTAATACTGAACCTGTAACACGCCAAGCGATTTGCTTTTTAAGAAATATTCTGCGCCCACTTCATGAATTCGGTGCTTATGCCACGTAAGACGTGAATGTTGAGTATCAACTCTCAATACATGTTTGGCATTCCGTTTCACATTGCATTTCATGGTCATCACGGCCCACGACTATTTTTAAATCATCTTCCGGCAAGGTGCCAAATCTTGGGAAATTATTTCACATCTGGTATTTAGTACTGTTAACGTTAACCATGCAAATATTAAAGCGACGAGATTTTTTTCTTTTTATGTGGCCTTGCACGAAAGGAGTTTGAAAGTGACAAAGTGACTCATGACTTCCCATGTTGTACCGGATTCGGATTCAAATCTTTCGTCACATTTTGTGATCTCAACACATCTTAACGTATTTATTTGTTACGGCTTTGGTTTCACTTTCAAATAACTCGTGGGTGTCGAGTTCAATTTGCAAAGGCGAAGGATGTCTCAACTCTCAAATGAGATCATGGTCCAATAAAAATAGAAAACAGCAGAATGTTGTCAATGTGCCGACGTGTTGTCGAGATTTGCCGTGGGATCTTGCCCATGCGCCCGAAATCCAACGAAATGTTTTGAATTCTTAAGATTCAGCCCTTACTTTAACTGTCATTGCCATTACATCGAAATTTCTCAGGAATTAGTAGAGTATGCTTCATGCGCTTTATTCAAGCCGTTACTTTGTGACTGGAATTGCTCAACTTACTTGTACTCTTTGTA
>JAQIUU010000458.1:0-10454 GCA_034694545.1 Mesaphorura macrochaeta
ACCCCCGACCCCTTTTTGCTCTACCACCCACTTTTTGGGAGGGTGGGGGAGCCTCGATATAACGTATACTTATTTTTGATGGATTCTCATGTAATTTATTACTAATTACTGATCATGCAACCAGAATCGTTGATATTATCCAAAGTGATATTTGAAAGATATTGTAAAAATCTCATCTGTGTTTTCCGGATGTGCATGGCTGAAAATATTGACTGAATGGGATAATAACCTTGTAATATTCATTTGTGTTTCTTGATTTTACTTTATACGCTAAAAGACTTTTAAGAAAGCCGCGTTTTGCTCTTCTGTAACGTTATAACTTCTTGCGCGCTGGGTCTAACTTTCAGATTTCTTGACCTGTATTACTGAGCTTTCCATCATTTATGGCGTCATCGTGTGATTTTGATTTCCCCTTATGAAATAAGAAGTGATAGCAAACATGAGATCACAGATCAGACACACTGCAGACTGCGGTCAGCAGTCTCTGCCTTCTAGTTGCGCGACGTGTGGCTGTGGTTTGTGTATGGCCATAACAGTATTTACTACGGCCACACCCATTTGAAGTGCCAGGACCCAGGACAGAACACATGCCCGAGCCGAAGGCTGATATTGATGAAGCCTTCCATCTGCTTTGCCTATTTTTACCGCTCATCTACGCTAAGGTTGGCTTACCTTTTTGACCTGTCCCTTAATCATGGTCGTGATGCCTCCCCAGCCCATCGCCACTGTCAGTCCCAGGACGCAGCAGCCAGCGATAAAGACGCTCTTCGGAAACCGATCCATATTGTAGAATACTTGCAACGTTGCTACGCGAAGAGAATTTCACGTACGATGGAACTCAGGACACACTCGTTACACGGCCACGCCCTTTTATCACAGAAAAACGCGAATGTGAAAGGTGAAAGGACCAAAGTAAGAAACAAGCTAGGAAACAATGACCATTAATGGCTTTTTCTCTACAGTATCGTCCGTTAACTCCTTATGACTATGTACACAATACACGGTATTGAGTATTGACAATGTAGTTATGATTGAGATCTGTTCTAACGAACTGCCAAACTCAAACTGAGCATCCAGACCAGTCAAAGTCTAAAAAGTTTAAATACCACACACTGCATGGAAATCGAATGAAACTCGAAGGACGCGTCGATCGGTCTAAATGATTGCATAGTTTTCTCCAGTACCAGTGGTGGTATTGGTACCCAAAACGTGGTAGCATGACATTCCACACTTTCCGCCTTCATCACCAAGTCTTGCGCCTGTGGCTGTGACTATGCTGAGTTGGCCAAGTTTCATACGATGATACGAAGTCCGATGACGAAAATATGCCCGTGTGTCCATGAATTATAAATTGACAATTAAATTCTTAAAAGGCTCACTTGGCTTGGCTCTGGCTGGAGCACCCGCACATGGAATGACCCCTAGCTTTAGCCACTAGCAGATGGAGAAAGCCATTAACCACGGGACTGCAATACATAATAACGTTGTTTTCGATCTTCGATAAATCAACCGGTAGTTGGCACAGTCCAAAACGCTAAAACCTTTACTTTTATAATTAATAGCCCTTGTGGTGTCGGTAGTCAGTAAAGTAGTGAGTCGTACAAGACGAAACAACGGCAGGCGACACGAGGAATGAAGGTCATAATTAACAATGCCCCGGCCAGCATGGACAGAAATACTTTCTTCGCTAATTGCTAAAAGGCTAGACTTGGCCGATCATTGACTTGAGCGAACGGTCCAAAACATTCGACATGAACATGACTACATGACGTACATGACCCATCCGAAGATCCGACTCAATGCAATGGTTTTACATTTTTACTTTGCAAGCTTTGTGCGGGCCATCGTTTGCCAGCAGCGTCAGCTTTGCACGCTGCTGGACGCGGCGCGGACTCATGTTCTGGCCACTTAGCACTTAAAAGCCAATAACATTTTGTCTAGGAGATAAATAGATGGCACGAGAAAATAGTTGTCAATCAATCCCGGTAATCGTTGCGAAGTTAGTGTTTTTAGAATTCTAATAATTTATTTATTTATTCTTTCGTTTCCTTCCCGTTTCCGGCCCACACGTTTCGCATTGGCACTATTATTGGTACTCCGCCCGCCCTGTACTAAAGGGAAGGTTGCTCCCAATGAGTTTCTACGACAATTAATCTGAAATGCTTAACCATGAGTGCCCGGTAGCGATCATAATGAAATAAAACAAGGGTCTGGGTACAAAAATGGCTTTTTGTACCCAGTGCTATTCTTATGGGTCGACTTTTTAGACTAAATCTTTCTTGTGTCCATAGACATAACGCTTAGAAAGCTAACTTTAACGTTGTTGACTTAAATTTCAGCCTTATCAAGAGCCGAGCAATCGTGGTTAAGCATTTCAGCCTGTACTAGCGTGCATTATCGTTGGTTGCTCCTCTACTATCATCGCATTAGGAATCAATTGAGCAGCAAGACAAGGCTGAAGGGTAGGAAGCATATGACCAGAAGTTAAACATCCGATGAAATAATATCGTGAATTGTTAATAGACCAGTTCTTTTGTTTTCTAGATCATGGACGGCCTTCTGAACTTGGCTCTGAAGCATAACCCATTCTCCAACCCCTTTCAACGTGTCCACTGCGAAGCCTCCTCACCAAGGAATTTGTCACCGCCCTCGACAACGACTGGTTTGAGACCTTCCAGCTCATCTTACAACTCGCACTTGGTGCCCTCGCGGAACATCGGGTTTGCTGCTACTTCCGACGGTATGTTCAAGGAAGGAATTCTCTCAGAGCTCACAGGACAGGCCAATGGCTCACCTTACGAGTTCTGAGTTCTCTTATCGTTGGAAGTAATAATAATCACATTAATCACTGCGTTGTCTGTTGCAGAAGTGAAGTATGGCTCTAACGAGTACTTTTTCCTCTGCGCTATTGGGGGTATCTTATCATGTGGGCTCACTCATACTGGAATCGTTCCTCTGGATATGGTTAAATGTCGAATGCAGGTGGACCCTGTTAAATATTCGTCAATTGGCACTGGGTTCAAAGTTAGTGTGTAGTAGTGTAGTACAGTTCAGTTCAGGCCATGTAATCTCTTTATATGCTAATCGGACCACAAGCATGTCCCTACGATTGCTATGATCTGACAGGTAACACTTAAAGAAGAAGGAGTGAAGGGACTTGTCAGGGGCTGGGCACCAACGCTTTTTGGCTACTCCGTTCAAGTAAGTTATTTCATTTACTGTAGCTGTCTTTTTTCCTGTGTCTCGACTATTTTAAGGACTTTTCATCTTAAACTTCAGGGATTTTGCAAATTTGGATTTTATGAAGTATTCAAGCACGTGTATGCAGACGCTTTGGGAGAGGAAAATGCTTACCTGTATCGAGTTTGGATTTATTTGGCAGCATCAGCAAGCGCTGAATTTATTGCGGATATTGGGCTCAGCCCATTTGAGAGTATCAAGGTAATGAGCGAAGTAGTAAAATTATATGCTGCTTCAGTAGTGAGTATGAGACCTGTTTAGTTGTGACTTGTGACCCTAAATTTTGTTGAATCACATGTTCAGGTTCGAATTCAAACTCAGCCAGGGTATACTTCTAGAATGCGGGATGCCATTCCGCTAGTTATGCAAAAAGAAGGCATTGGTGGATTCTATAAATCTTTGGTTCCACTCTGGGGGAGGTTTGACTTTATAAGAAAAATGACACATCTAGCAGGTTATATAAATACACGATAATTTATAAATCCGAACAGACAAATTCCATACACCATGATGAAATTCGCCAGTTTTGAGAAAACCGTGGAGTTACTTTACAAGTAAATGATGACACTTTAAGTAAACATGCGCATTTGTTTGCCCAATCGACGAAATAATCCTGTTGGTTTTTAGATACGTGGTTCGAAAACCTCGAGATCAATTGACGAAAGCTGACCAACTAGCGGTAACTTTGCAATTTATCACCCATGCTTTTTCTTATACACTATGCTGGACGTCAAAATTTGTCTTCTTGTTCTTACGAAGGTAACATTCGCGTCGGGATACATTGCCGGCGTATTCTGCGCTGTAGTATCCCACCCTGCCGACACGATGGTTTCCAAATTGCAGAAGTCAGGAACAACAATTGGCGGTGTTTAGTAAGATAAAGATATGATACCCAATTTCATTTCAGGGTTTTGGGCTTTGAAACTATAGCCTTGCTGAACTAATTTTATCTTTATTCCTTAGCAAACAGATTGGCTTTGGTGGGCTCTGGAAGGGATTGGTTGCTCGTATCATAATGGTCGGAACACTGACGGCTGCGCAATGGTTCATTTATGATGGTGTGAAAGTCGCTTTGCGTCTCCCAAGACCACCGCCGCCAGAAATGCCGGAATCTTTGAAGAATAAATTGGCGCGATAATTGGGGTTATGACTAGGCAAAGATAGCTAAAAGTATACCTTACAGATCTGATTTTGTTGGAGCGATAAATAAAATGACACTTTTCCTACAAGTTGCGATTGCGATTCAAATTTTTATTGTCGTTTTAATAGCATACAAAATATGTAACAGAATCGAAGATTTACTTATTGTAAGTCGTGACTTTCCATCCCGAGTTAAAATTCTAACTTAAAACGGCCGAATTGAATGCTTTTATTAAATACCTCTGAACTTACAACTAATCAACATGATAGGAAATATTACAACCTCGGTTATTATGTGTATGTCTTGTGTCTTTTTGCTCTCAACCCGGCTCTGGCATATAACAGTAATACAACAAAATCTCTTTAAGTTAGGATGGCCAATTAAGCGAACACAGCTTAATGGTTAGTAAGTCTATGTAAGTTCATTACGACAGAGCTTGCGATCACTTTATCACAGTTATTAAGGTCACATTTTGCAGGATATCCTAATTTGCGCCTCTTCGATGACGAAGATGAGGATGCGTCAGAACTCCACTGGTCTTCATCGTTTTCTTCGTAGTTAACCCCAAAGTCTGGGCACGCCATATTCGCTCGTTCTGTGGAATTACGCTTCTCTGTGTCCATACCGTTACCATTCCTGTGAAATGCTTCTTTTGTCCTCGTACTTTCTGAGCAGGTTGCACTGTGTTGAAGCATCGATTCTCGAGTCCGAAATAATTTCCTACAAGATTCCACTTCGCATTTATACTTCAAGCCATTCAGCGCATGAGCATCAATAAGGTGTCTTTGTCTTTCTTTGAAACTGTTGAAGTACTTTGAACACCCCAAATAAGTACAACGGTGCTTATTTTGTTCTAAAATTGTATGAGGTTTTCTGAGCTGTCTTCTGATGAGAATGTCTTTCAGGAGGATTGTCGGTACAGTGTCTGAAACGAAAGAAATAGAAGAATAAATAAATAAATTGTGTTGATTTGTCGTTTCGAACATTTGGGCTTTGGGCACGGTTTGCTTTGGAATTGGAATTCACCTGGTGCTGGTGCGGTTGTTGGCTTCTGAGACTGAGACCCCTTAATCACGCTACTGCATGCCATCTCCATACTTCTGAAACCGTTCCCGTTGCATACTTCTGTGTGGGGAGTAATGGGCTTAATAACGGTGGCTGCAGTTTTGTTCTCGGATGTCTCAGTTTCGTCGACAGCAATTTTGGCGTGCCCATTAATGTGCTTATCCGTAGGTGCTTCCTTCATAATTTCTACGAGGTGACAATTTGTTTGGGCTTGAGCCTCCTGGGACATGTTCGTTTCGTGAATTTCGTCTCCCAACGCCTTTGTAATGATGACGCTTGATTGATTCAGTGGGATATCGGTATTACGGTGAGCGAAATTTTCGGTTGCATTCGTTGTATCATTCTGATTCTGCGGAATGATCTTGTGCCCAATATCTTCATTGTCAATTTGACTATGATTTAGATCCAAACAATTATTACTTCCATTTATTCGTTGACCATTCTCTTCGGCGGAGTTCAGGTTCAAGTGGCAATGCTGTTGAACCTCAGCAGGGTAAGACTCTTGAAGTTGAATGTCTTCATTTGAGCGATCGTAGTGTTTGTCCTTATTGTCAGTCAAATCACTTTCATTGGCAGTTTCGGTAGGCTCCTTTGTTGGGGTCAATGAAGTCGTCGAGTTTGTCTCAGAAGTTGGGCCGGGGCAGCAATGACTAGAACTCACAGTTTCCAGGCTGGTGAGCTCAAGTGTGAGTGAGGTTGAGGTTGCACTAGGCTCCTCGACTGTAGTAAAGCTGTCTTCAACTAGTGGGCTGGTGACACAGCATACCTCATTTTTTTGCATTTTTGCTGGTGATGGTGAATTGGACCCTGTCGACTCAGGTCCGGGCAGTTCAACTTGTACTGACACATCAGTTGCTGTCGTGTTCATATTTATTGATGGTGGGGCTGGTATCAAATTAATTGAGCTCTTACTAGACTTCTGTTCGTGTTGAATTTGTGAGCAGGGAGATTCAGTCCCTTCGCTTCTTCGTCCTTGACCAAATTGAGCACGCATGTAAGCTCTACAATTTGAGTATTCTGTCAAAGCTAAGATAATCTTATTTTCTTCCGGTTTGATGCATCCTGGTCTGAGCCTAACTTTATAAATATCGTCGTCCACAGTTTCGAGGATGAAAGTCTGCTTCAGTTGAACAACATTTCTGAACACAGCTGCCCAATCCGCAGTCAGCTGGGTGTCGACAGGGTCACTTTTCTGTCGAGGTGGAGCATAGTTGGAGTTGTAGAACATGTCCGTGGAGATCATTTTGTGAAACCAATGAAAATAGGCTTCCTCAACATCATGTAAGTAGATACCCTGCATAAAGTACGACATCTTATTTTCCACTAAACTCGTACTTCCCAGTTGAAGGACCGTGATGATCGAATCGAAACTTACCTCTGGACAGCACTCATGTAGGAGCCTTTTCAAGTTCCATTTGAATTCTTCCAAAGTTATGACACTTTGCTCCTGTTCTTCTTCGTCCAGGCAGAGAGACAGGTCACTGGTGCTGATTTTGCTGGGACTAGACGAATCTTGACATCGTGCCATGTTTCAGTTGTCATTCACCGCAGTTTCCACACCAAGCTTCCAGAACTCACTGAACTCTTGCTGATTTGACCCCTCTTTAGCGCTTATTTGTGCGTGGAAGTGGAAACGAAGGAATCCAATGAACTTACCGCTTATCATATACCAGTTAATTTATTGTTGTTCCCACGCACTATTTTGGCACTTGATTTGCTACAATTTATAGCACCGCACCGCCGCAACGCAACTGAGCTGGGTGAATTTGTCAAAAGGAAAGCATAACTCGATTATGAAAGATTAGAAAGACAGAAAACTCATGCAGACTGCAGACTGCAGACTGCAGACTGCAGACTGCAGACTGCAGACTGCAGACTGACTGTCGCGTGCTCATCACAATCATCGTCTCATCGTACTCATCAATCAAGGTCTCATTCAATTTGGACCACATTTTCCCACTTTCGACTCAGAAGCCCATTGCATCAAGTTACTTTGTTCATCTTCAAACTACTGAACTGAACGCAGTAAGTCTCCGTATGTGTTTTGAGGGTTAGGGCTTGCCAGACTTGCCACGAAGGATTGCACCCTGCAACCTGCGGACAGAGTTGTCCAAGAAGCACATTAACACAATACCATTACGTTTCTGCGAAGTGTGATTGATATGTAGGAATTCCTGCAAGATAACCGCAGTTAATGTGACGTGACGTTAGATTTTTGAATGCTCAGAGTGCTGACTGCTGACTCACACTTCCTGCAAACAAGAAGGCAAAGAAGCTGATGACGGAAGCATAAAGACAAAAACCTTGAAGATAAGCACAACGCATTTGCTCGCTTTTAATTTTCGAATCATTTAATTCGTACTAATGAACTACTCTTTGTTACATAAATATAAATCATGACCAAGCATCCCGACTTCCAGAATCCTGCATGAATCACATCGTCTTCGTCCAGTTTATCATAATAAGGGCGTCTATCCTGTGCTCTACTCTGAAGCTCTCAGCTAGTATCATTTTCGCAGAGCAATTGGCAATTGAACTTGGGTTTTAAGCCTTTAAACTTGGTGTGTGCGACTTTTAGCTAGAGATTTCGAAGGGCAAGAAAAATGAATACCGATTACTCGTACAAGTTTGAGGTATCCGATCCCACTTTGGAACAAGATCAATCTTCCTACATTCCTCCTCGAAAATGTTGGAGTTGGAACTTCAGATTTAGTTCGAGATCAATTCAACTGCTGATCTTGGGTCTGGTGATTGCGACTTTAGTGTTCACAGTAGCATCATTCTCTTTGTATGCATCCCAAAACTGCAACAGAGAGCATGACGGTGGCAGAGGTGCAGGGGCTCAGCCTTTCGCAGCCGCTGGTGCAATGGGATTGTCAGACTGGACGACTGCAGCGGCAGAAGGAGGGGGTCAGGTGCCAACAACCAGCCCCACGACCATGCCAGATCCTCCTTACGTGGCGAGTACAACTCCGAGTACTTCTGGCCACAAGTACGCATTTTCCACGAATAAGGTAAAGAAATCCTAATGATGGGACTGGGTTGGTACGTAAATGGGTTAGAAAGTTAGAATTCTTTCGCGAGACTGCAACTTTTGATGCCAATGATCCTCAATTTTTTCAGACGAATTGGTTTCAAGCTTTGCAACGTTGCAGAGTCCTAAGCATGGAATTACTCAGCATTGAGACAGAGAAGGAGAATGATTTTCTTGTTATTTACACGAGAACTGGTACGAGTAAAATTAAGGCAACTAACAATGAGTCGATAATGAGACTCGTCACAAGTCGCAAAGTTATGATGAATTTGTTATTTCCCCAATAGTTTCAGAGGCGTATGCCAAAACGGACCGTGACTGGTGGACTTCGGGTACAAATCAGTACTCATCTGATTCAGCCGTTTTCTACTGGGCGTCGAACGGAAAACGCATGGATTTCAAGTTCTGGCACCCGGGCATGCCGAATCAGCCGTCAACACAAAACTGCGTCGAGGTGACTTCATCTGAAGGTTTCAATGGGCTGAGCAAAGGAGAATTCAGATGGAACGATTATGAATGCTATCAGCAATCCAGGTTCGTCTGCGAGTACCCGGATCGAGAGCCGAGTGATGGCTATATTCAACTCTAGTTAAAATCATGAAACTGTAAAAACTAAAGATACTAAAACCAATTTGATTTAATTTTGCTCCACTGGAATTCGTGTGAATTGAATAGCTAATTTAATATGATTTTGATTTATTTGATGTTTGGGTCTGCTAATTCTGTAACTGCGTGTATGTTGAAACTAATCTGTTCTGCAATCTGTGTTCGCGTTCTAAACCAAGACTCATCTTTTATGATCTTTTTATTACCTTCAGCAAGTTGCAAATCTTTGGAAGCAAGAAGCATTCAAGATGAAGAGGTTTACTTTTGCGTTTGCTGTGCCTGGTGCTGTAATCGCAGGACATGGCAGGCATAGCTGAGTACAAGAAGCTTGATAATTTATAACTCCAAAAATAATAAATAAGCTTTTACTTGCGATGTTATCCTGGTGCTTTTACTCAGCATGAGGTTACGAGTTGAAATGTTTTGACATTGATCGCCAGGAAAGAGATTAGCCTGTCTGCCTCAGGTCTTCGTCTTGGCCCTGGCCGTGTTCAATGTTCGTATGGTAGGATGGCAAGAAATCGGAGCACAGCACATCATCCTTTCTCGTCAGCTTTACTTAATGCGGCAGACACACGACGCAAGACACATGAACCACATGTCACAGTCACATATTGTAAGATAGTTGCATCAAGTATTCGAGTGTTGTGCCCTATCCTGTCGCGGTGTGCCCTGTCGCGAGTCAAAATTTTTAGTCTAGGCATTCATTCGAGATCGAGATCCGCTTCAGCTTTTGCCAAAATTGTACTTTTTGCCCTTCCTTGTCAATTAACATACGATACGGTTAAGCAAAAAAACTATTGTGCGCTGTGCACTATGCAGTGAAATTGGAGCATTGTCAATTGTCATGAAACAATACGCTCTCGTCGTTTTCCATCAATTGCTGGTAAGATCTCTTCAGACCCTCGTCTCATCTTTCATGGTCACAAAATTGTATGAATTTCTGTTGCTATTTGCCAGGTGCTTCAATTGGTCACAGCCTCCGATAGCAAACTGCTTGGGGTTGGATTCAAGCCGTCTGTTCATAATGAAAAGTGTGAGACTGTTGCGCGTTTTCGCATTCGTAGACTCACATTTGACTCTGGTTTGATCATTTATTGATTTATTGCAGTGAACAAATTCAATTGCCCCGGTGCTGGTCACTACCCTGTTCCAGACAACTGCTCCCAATTCTTCCAGTGCTTCTTCCCAGGACACAAGCCCACGTCCATTTTTGAGTGTAATGGGTATAACATGCGGTTTCACCACCTGTCACGGAAATGCGAACACAGCAGCATTGTGGATTGCAAATGTAAGTTGTATGCTGAACTGCATTGTAGCTGGAGTAAATTGACAATTTCACGACCATGGTTGTGTTGTGGCCATCAT